>JANHFM010004726.1:21396-31482 GCA_032468115.1 Grayia smithii | reverse complement strand
GATGCAGCCCTCAATGAAATCAAGTTTGACACCCCTGCCCTAGAGACTAATCCTTTTTTCCATCCTTATTCAAGTTCACCATTTTCACTATTTGCATCTGTTTCTTTTCAGTTGTTCATATCTGACTGATGGTAACATCAGCAATTCATTCTGTAAAATAACTCTACTGGCAGAAAAAAAACAGACTTCCTGCACTTAATCCTCTTCCTCTGGCACATCCCATTCTCAGAATATCAAGGCAGGTTTTTTTAGTCCCAGTTCTCTTGCTATTGTTATTCATTATTATGTAATTTAATAATATGTGTGTGTGGTCATTTTCCTAATCTTGGCCTAGCCCCAAAGGACACACCTTTTCGCTCTCTCTCTCTGTGTCTCTCTCTCTCTTTCTGGTGTCTTATGTAATTTCAGTATGCGATGTACATCCCAGAGAGGCTAACTTCAGTTGGGATCAGATAGTGACAAGTGTTAATCAAACCCACTGGAACTGTCCCCATAAAATGAGAAACAAGTCACTGGAGTAGGTAATTTTGGAGTCTCTCAAGACCAGGCATAACAGAATGTTCTAGAGCCGAGCTCAAGTTGTTAACAAGCTGTTGCAGGGGCAAAGATGGGATGTTGTGATTATTGTAGCAAAGAGGCCAGAAAGCTTGAGTTATATCCAACAGCCTCTTTGTGATGTCTATTACAAATGCGAGGGCAATCATTCAGCATAGACTAATAATGACCCCTACTGCTTTCAAAATAAAGATGCTGTTTTTCAGTGAGAAAGACAATGTCATGCAGCTAATCTCTACAAGACTTCAAAGTCTTAAATTCTTCAACAGAAGTTTGTTCTATTTTTTAAAAAAATGGAGAAAAGGCATACATGCATTAATAAGAGATTCACAGTGACATCAGTCTGCTTCAATGAGTCAAGTTTTAATGCGTATATAGCTTTAGCATATTAGTGGGTTGAACGCTGAACTATATTGCCTTAACCAGGCTCTGTATACTGACTCAGATAGGACACTATGTCATGATGTAATTTGTTTGGTTGTGGTTGCTGTGTGCATAAAGTGAGCCGTTGTGTTTTGTAAAGTATGATTTATGGCTTAGTAAGTTATGGAAGTAAATTCCAAAACAAGGCAACAAGATAGTCAGTGTATTATGGCCTAGCATAATGGCATGAGACCTAGTTAGCATATGTCCCAATGTGCTTGGGATTGTCCTGATTTAGCACTCCAAGATTATCTTGTCCAGTTTACCAAAAAACTAACAAACCAACCAACCAACCCAAAGAAGGAATAGACTGAAAAGGCTAGCAGCTTCTCCTTTTGCCTGATTAAGCCAAGGGGAAGTGAATTCCAATGGTTAAATTCCTTTCTCACAGGGACCATAGGCTAAGCCATCTGATAAAATAGCTTTTCTCAGGCAGGGAATGAGTAAGTTTTTTTAGGAGGACTAGTGCTCACTTTCCCTGGCTTTGCCTTTGCAAGTTTTCTGATCATGACCCTACTTAACAAAACTTCTTTATAAGTGATGAAGAGCATTATAATACCCCTCCTCCTAAATTATTGTGGCACCAAGGAAAGAAAAGTTCAACTCCTGGTTACGTCAGCAGTGTAATTTTCTTGGCAGCCATGAGGAGCAATTTATTATTGCCTCCTTTTGGAATATGTTTTTGCTTTCTCTCTCCTGCCTCCAGGCCTGGTAAGTTTTGCAAACTACTGAACCCACATGGATAAGAATATCATTTAAAATTGCTCTATAACGAAGTCAAAAAAAGCATTATGATGGAATTGTGCAGTGCATGTAACCTGCATAATTGCTTGGTTGAAAGATAAATGAAAAGCTGAACATAAATAATGAACTTCTATGAAATAAACAGTGAAAATACAAGCAGCCTACAATGACTAAGATTGTTTCTAGCTTTTTTTCCCTGTTCTTTCCAATCCATTCATCTGGGGGATTTTCAAGCTCTTTCAGGCTGTAGAATTTCATTAAAAAAAAATCCCTGATCAAAAGGCAAAACTCCAGTGATGGAAAACTTGCTGTATTTAAGTGAATTCTCTCCCCCCTCCCTCCCAAGTCTCTCATGGTCAACCGTATCAATTTCTCATGTAATCATTGGGTTCTCCAAAATGCGGTTTGAAAAAGTCAGCTTTAGCAAACTAGAAAATTAGCTATTAAAGCAACCTAATTTCGATTTCTGTAAATCTATAGAAAATCAAGTATAAGGAGCTAAATATTTTATGTGACCATTGTCATTGGCCTCTCCCTATAGAAGAAAAAGCAGGGACCGCTGGAGTTGTAGACCACAGCAAGGGACCAGCTTAAGTACTTCAACTGCTGATAGGCCTGGGACCAAGACCTGCTAAGACCCTGAAAGATCTCAAAACACAGATTCAGATTATAGTTATCATTCACAGTTTTGGGAAATTTACCAATGTATTTCACAGAATTTCAGCATACCATTCTACATGGGAGGGGGAGGATTCTACTAGATGTATAAAGATCTCAAGCATTTATTTATTAAATATATATAGCCACCCATCTCATGTATGTTGAGAATAGAACATGAAATATTGCAGAACCTTTGTTAAATGTGAAGATGTGTGTGTTTGTGAATTCTATTTGAGGTGTTTTTGGCTTAACTTTTTTTTTACATTTATTAAATTTATATGATGCCTATCTCACTAACAGGTGGCTTTGGGTGACTATGTAATAAATACTGGAAAACTAGAAAAGGTAAAAGCATGGGAGTCATAAAACATCTGGAGTGCTAAACATCTTTCACACTAATATGTATGGGTTAATATGTATGCTTTGCACCAAAGGCAGCTGTTCATCATTTTACACAGGCCTGAGTGCTCTCTTCTATAGGATTGTTCGTGGAGGTCTTCTCCATGACCAGGAACTGAAGGCAACATACGTTCAATTGTCTGCTCTGATTTAATGACCAACACAATAACTCTACAAGGGCGGAGAGCTGACTTTTCTAGCATTCTGTGGCAGAACAAAACAATAACAGTAACATTAATTCAAATAAAATACTAAAAACATTTTATTCAAAATTATGAATATCACTGTTACACCATTATCAGTATATCTTAAGGTTGGCATTGCTTATCCTATATCTTATAACTGATAGCAGTGTTCCAATATTTGAGGGGCTGCCATAAAGAAGAGGGGGTCAACCTATTCTCCAAAGTACCTGAAGGCAGAACAAGAAACAACGGATGGAAACCGAACAAAGAGAGAAGCAACCTAGCACTAAGGAAAAATTTCCTGACAGGGAGAACAATTAATCAGTGGAACAAATTGCCTCCAGAAATTGTGTGTGCTCCAACACTGGAGGCTTTAAGAAGGAATTGGGTTACAATTTGTCTGAAATGGTATAGGGTCTCCTGCTTAAGCAGAGGGTTGGATTAGAAGACCTCCAAGGTCCTTTCCAACTCTTTTATTCTGTATGCTATATTGGAAACTTCCTTCTGATGTATGAGCATTAAGCAGGAATTGGTGGAAAAATACTTCCTGGAGAAAGAGGTCAAATATAATATTGGGAATTATTTCCCTGCCAATAATTGTGTCTAATAACTGTGCTTCATAATTTCCCAGTCCTTGGTCACAACACAAATGATGATAGAAAATTCAGATGTAGCACCGAGTGGCACATAACATACATAGATCTCACAAGAGCATGTCAGCCAATTCAGAAAATTTCTGGCAAAGTCTACAAAAATCAGGGCAGGGTGCTGTTGTATCCTGAGGCCATCTTGATGACTGAAAGCTAGTGCTAAATAACAGGTTGTGTCTAATTATAATTGTTCCAAAATATTCTGCACTTTTTCCTGAAATGTCTAGCACTGATGACAGGATACTGAGCTAGACTGACCATGGCCTTGACCTATTTTGTTTATTATTATGTAACTCTTCCTATTTAGCTAGAGACAACATTCCTGTACTTCCTCATTTACAATCCATTATCCCCAGAGAAGGTAGTTGTGTCATCTTATCTACTCTAGAATTGTTGCACATGTTTTGTTTCTATTTAGGTAATATTGAAAGAGGTGAGGTTTCTATTTGTTCTATGCAGGACTGAAAAAGTTACTTAACTACATTCAACTTGGTAATTCTTGGTAATAAGTTTGTTCAGAAGAAAGTGACTGCAACTTACTCCTTGATCAGAACATTCCTCAAGCTTTCTTAGGCAAATGACATAGAGATTGAGGAACTGAAGTTTAGGAACTGAAACACACAAAGAACATCGACGGGACCTGAGAAAAGATATGAAGCAAGCTCTAAATTTTATATAGTGCCACTAAATCAGATGGAAAATTAAATTTTCTAACCCAGCATCAACATTTCTTCAAGTGAACCCATGTATGTGTGAATACACACACACACACACACACACACACACACACACACAAAATTACAACCCCCCCAAAAAAGCTTCCATGAGGGAGCAAGAAGAGCCAGTGACAAAATGTGTGTCATGATACTATGATGCAAACTTTGTGATGTGCGTACTTGTTAGAATGCCAATAACGATGGGCAGGTTTATATGGTGACCTACAGAGCATAAGCAGACATACATTCACAAACTGATGTATGTGCATATATACATATACCAAGGCCAATATTTTTCTAGAGGCAAGACAAATTTGAGGAGTTCCCTGTTTAGACTGGCTCCCCAAGTGACTTACAATTAAATGCCACCAGGGTGTAGGGTAGCATTACATGTTTCTAGTGATCTCTTCTGGTGTCTGGTAGCTGATACTACCGGTAGTCATGATATACTTAATATATGGGTGATGAGGAAATTCCTGCAACTTGGGCTAACACACCAAGGTGCACTTCTATTGTTCTGAAGAGACAAATACACGGTTCGATGTGTTCTCTATTATACTTTTGCTATAAATGTATTTTTCTCAATAAGTAGACTTAAATAGTGAATAAGCAATGGATTAAATAACCCAAAGAATCAGAGGGAAAACTGAAACAAGACAGACAAATGACAGGGTAAAGGTGTATAATAGAAGAAAAACAACTTGAATCTGCAAGGCAGAATGTGCAACAAATCAATAAAGAATTCTTTGCTTTTACTGAAGACAATTGCCCTCCAGATAGTTATGTACTTAACTGCCTAAACTATTTCGGTTGTACCAATAGAAGAGAATATTTGTAGCACAGGGTTGAACTGTAAAGTCTCTGAGCTTGATTGTTTTCTTACAGACATTTCATTACCCTATTAGGCAACACCATCAGTACTACTGTGAGGAAAGTCTCAACTAGTAATTTAGAACTTAGTACCTTGAAATAAATGTACATAAACACAGCCTTGGCCTTTCTACTCCAAATGCCTTTTTGTCTACAGAATAGAGGCATTTCATAAAAAGGTTTCTGATAGATTATTAAGACTGGCCCATGGAGTGCTTATATCTTGTTCAATGAGGGTCTGTTGTCTTTTCAGATACATGCAGATACATGCAGGAAGCTGTGGTTGATCTCTATTTTCTAATGCTTAAAGTATGTAGGGTGAATAACAGTGGGATGTCTGTGATATGAAGATGCACACAGTACATGAAAACCAACAGTAAATCAGTTTTATAAAGCAGATCAGATGCTGCCACCTTTTGGTCAAGGAGAGAAACTGAACCTCAGGACATCTATACAGTAATGGTTGATTGATAGGAAGCTGAGATCTATTCCTAATCCAAGGGCTATGCTGATTCATGACTGGCCCATGGAGTGCTTATATCTTGTTCAATGAGTGTCTGTTGTCTTTTCTGCCACAGATACACACAGTAAGCTGTACCTATATGGTAGGATCCCCACTATTAAGTTCTCACTTTTCCTAGAGTTATCTTACTTCCACTTTGTTGTGATAATAAGGATAGGCTTTATATTAAGTTAGCAATGGCTGGGTGACTTTAGGAGACTAATGGTAATGAAAATCAGAAGATGCCTGCTAGCATCTTTTCTGGCTACAAAGACAAGCTTTTGTGAGCTGCCGCTTCTTCATCAGATACATAGACTGTTCTATGAGTTAAACTGGGAAGAAGTGGGGGGGTAGGGAGGGGACAGCAGATTGGTTAGGCCACAGTTGTTAAACTTATGGCCCATGGGCTGGATGCGTCATGCACTGGCCATGCCCATCCCTGGTTTAGTGAAGGGGAAAAGAGTCGCAATAAATCACATGACAACGCGAGTTTGACACCCCTGGGTTTGGCAAATGCAGGTTACACATGAGATGGATTGCAAGTACGTTACCAGTTAACACTCCTACTGTGTTAAAAGCCCACTGTGTTTGTTAAAACTTTCTAGACAGCCTGAAACTCTGAAATTCCGCAATCTCTCCCTCAATGGTACTGCTGGAAATCTCACTTTTCCAAGATAGTCATTCTGGGGATCTTCGAAAGCGTCCTAGGACTTTGATATATTCTGTTATTATTTTGTCCTTGTTTTGATGCCATATTTGTGTCCATTCATTCTTTTGCACAAACTTTGTCCCACTTGTCCAGAGGGACATTTCTGGCAGATGTTGGGATACAGGATATCCCATGTGAAAGTGTCTCTGATCTTGTGTGTGTACCTGCTGGGCTGGGGTTTCTGATGGTGCTGTGGGTGTAGCTGATGAGGCAAATTAGTCAACAACATATGCTTGTAACCTATATCTGCACAACCAGCTTGTCTTCCTTTCTTCCCTTTTCCCTTTGACAATTTAAACGCTACATCAATAAGGTCTAATCATTCTGTGCACCTCGTGGTGACTTACAGATTTTTGGTTACCAGAGACTAACATAACTCTACTCCTACAGCAGGGGTGTTAAACTCGCATTGACACAGCGGCATCACGTGACGTATCGCTAAACCGGGCATGGCCATAGCCAGTGCATGACGCATCTGGCCTGCGGGCCGTGAGTTTGACAGCCCTGTCCTAGAGTGTATAGTGGGGAAATGAGCTATATTATCACAATCCTTGCATAGGCCTTAATTAGCTCAACAAATTAGCTTCTCTCTCTCTCTCTCTCTCTCTCTCTCTCTCTCTCTCTCTCTTTATTTCTTTCTTGTTCTGTTATTATCTCCCCTCCACAAGAAGCAAACACAGTGACTAAATCTGTCATCTGCTAACAGGTGCTCTTTTTCATTCTCCCATTGGCCAAAAGAAACACAGAGCACAGCCATGACGCCCTTAAGAGGCAAAGACTGTGCCTATTGCAAATGCCTTAATATGTATAAATGAGGCTACATTGCTTTAAATTTTGTTCCTCAGAGGTCTGATTTAAGAGGTTGCATTCCTTATACATATACCCATCTCTGAGAATTACATGCTTTAGCTCAGGGCTGTCAAACTCCCAGCCCGTGGGCCAGATATGTCGTGCACTGGCCATGCCCAACTCCATTTTAGCGGAAGGGGGAAAAGTCCCAATAGGTCATGTGATGCCACCGTGACGATGTGAGTTTGACACCCCTGCTTTAGCTGGTCCTTAAGCCAAAAGAGTTGAATTGTGCTACACAATGGGGCAGGGGAGGAGGAATAATTTGTAATCACCAGATGCTACTGAACTACAATTTCCATCAGCCCATCCAGCCTCCTTTAAGGGATTTAGTTATGTTAGCTAAGAATTCTGGTAGTGTTGTTTCAATACATGGATGTAAAGAACACCAGATCAGAGAAAATTGGCTTAGGTTATCTCTGGGGAATTGCTAGTTATATTGTAAGGAGTAATGATAACATTTCAAATTATTTTCCTGTCACAAAAGAAGTACTATAAAATGTTAGATTTCTATTTGGAGCACAGTAACTTGCAGGAGTGACTGAACTTTCATGGACATTTTGATGAATGACCTGGTAGAGAAGATGAGAGCTGATGAAATGTCCAGATGACAGGCAACCCCAAGTTGATGTTAATACAAAGAAGAAGAAACAGGAAATTGTGTAGAATACAACAAATCCAGTGACCTCATGAGCTGGAGCAGCTGAAAGGGAACGAAATGTAAGAGGAGCAAGAATAAGGTCATGGCTTTGAAGGCAAACAATGGGTGTATTTGTTGTGTGGTGGAGCTCATTTGGAAACAACTGAACAGGAAAAAGGTTTCAGGCTCCTGGCTGACACGCACCTATGAGCTGTCAGTGTGAGGAAGCTACACAGAAAATGTAAATACAGATCCCAAACATATGCATGAAGCCTTTCTAAAGAAAATCAAGATCCGCAGTGGAGTCAAAGAATATAAGACTCTGCACTTAATTCTGAATGTATATGTGTAGATGGTAATGAATGATTTTAATTATTTCAAAATGTGATAAGCCAGCTCTATGACAGGCCTCTGGTAAGGTGTGATAAAACTGTAATAATAACATTTTAACAGCATTAGATTTCAGTAGGGTATTTTCCCAGTTGACACATCAATTTGCCAATTTATCTACTTTACAGATTCCTGTTAGCACTCAATACTTCTCTGATTCCAAATATCCAGATGGATGCTAGATGGCAACAAAGAGCTAAGCAAGCAAACAAAACCAAACAGGAGCCTTTGCTGCCATCTAGTGGTGAACTAGGTTTTTTCAGTTTAGATTTTAGTTACTTGGGCTTTTTCATTTCATTTATTTATTTATTAAATTTATATGCCGCCTATCTCACTGATAAAACGACTTTTAAGATGCACTTACCTCCTCAATCCAGGTAGTTTCAATGGCATTCAGTGGCATAGCAATCCCAAGAAAGTTCCACACCCATTTGCACATTATTCAGATGACTCCGAGGATTCAAATAAACCCCCAAGTGGCCTCAATGACTCTCTGAGAGCTAACAACTGACCCTCAGACTGCTAACGACCAGATGACTGCAAAGAATATAAATCCTTCCCCACTTTTCTGTCAGAACTGAAGAAGATTCTTGGATGAGAAGTTAAATGTTTTCAAGAAAAGAAAAAAGAAAAGAAAAGAAAGAAAGGAAAGAAAGAAGAAAGAAAGAAAGAAAGAAAGAAAGAAAGAAAGAAAGAAAGAAAGAAAGAAAAAAAAAATCCAGTTGCCTTTTGGAAGAAGTATCTTGGGACAACTATCATCTGGATGACTGAGAATTCAGAGATAGAGATTCAGAAACTACATCTTTAAAATTTTACATAACAATGACAAAATAGAATAAATATAATAAATCGTAAGTCCCGATTTAAGATGAGTGCTAATATCGTCATGTCAGCTGCTGAATGCCTTCCAGAGCAGTCAGGTTTTAACTAGGTAACAGTGGGAGCCATCCTCATTTCAGAGGACAGTTTGTCCCAGGAAGAACTGTCTTCAGCAGATTTCAAATTGTACAGTTATTGATCTCTGCTTGGCTAGATCAATAACTCTGTACAATATCAAATTTTTAATGGATTATGAAGTGAAACAGAAAAATCAAATAAATTTTTTAAAAATGCATTTGACAGATTGGACTATGTCTCTTGGGTACAGTGTATCATGCATTTAACTTGCTATTTGTCATTATTTTGCAGTACAAACAGGAAAAGATAAACATCCCCCTCTAGTGGCTTACTTTAGTAAAACAGTGGTTACAGTATGGGTGAAGAATTTTGCTACTTAAAAGCAGGTCGCCAGGTTTATTTCAAGTGAATAAATTAAATAAGGAAATAGGGAGTCTAGAAAAAGCTAGAATCCCCAAGGGATTTATACAAATAATCAAAAAACACTTAAATGTTAGGCATTAAAAAAAAAGAAAACATGCAACTTCTTTTCTAAGATTGTCCTGTTTTACTTGCTGTGCATTAGGAAGATGTAATCTGATGGCATCAGATTAAACAGACTGGGAGAAAATGCTCAGTGAGAGCATCAAAAGAAGTGTGTGAGAGAGAGCTGTTGCATGCCATTTGGGTCAATTTCACCTCAAAATTACAAAACCCTCTACCGTGTAGTTTGAGATGATTGAAATGTAATCCAGTGGTAAAATCCAAATTTTTTTACTACCGATTCTGTGGGTGTGGCTTGGTGGGCATGGTGAGGCTTGGTGGGTGTGGCTTGGTGAGTGTGGCTTGGTGGGTGTGGCTTGGTGGGTGTGGCAGGGGAAGGATACTGCAAAATCTCCATTCCCACCCCACTCCAGG
>JANHFM010004723.1:1515-12784 GCA_032468115.1 Grayia smithii | reverse complement strand
TGTCCACCGAGAGAGTCTGCACCAAGACAAATTCCTTGTGTGTCCAATCACACTTGGCCAATAAAGAATTCTATTCTTCCTTACTTCATTCCAACCTGTTCAAAAGTAGTCGGGTTCACATGTTGGGCTAATTCAAGATTAACCTAACACAAATTATTCCAGCAAACATTTTTTCTGAATCGACACGATTCACTGAACTGTAATCTCACCATTTGGCTGGGATAGGTGACAGCAGCTCACTTCGTTGCTCAGATGTCATGCAAATAGCGCGAGCGGAGAGAACAAACAGCTGTGTTCGCTCCACAGGGTCACTCATGACGAATAAAACCATCTTGACTGGCTGTGACCCAGCATACACAACCATAAGACTTAAGGTCTGGCTGGGTTAAAGAAAACACACAAAGGCACAAAGCGACGCACAGCGCAATTAAGCCTGAGGTGGTGGAAAAATCCAGCTGAAAAATAAGAACCGAAGGAGAAACCAGAAGATGGACAAATTGAGGAGCGACAGGATGCTGAAGGAACCACTAAATGTTAGGAATAGAACATAGAAGAATCGAGTTGGAAGGGACCTCGGAGGTTTTCTAGTCCAACCCCCTACTCAAACAGGAGATCCAATACCATTCTGGATCAACGGCAATCTCTTCTTGAAAACCTCCAGTGATTAATTCAATGATTCAATGATTAATTGTTCTCACTGTCAGGAAAGTTCTCCTTATTTTCAAGATCTCTTTTTAATGATCTTCTGTCCATTACTTCTTGACCTCTGGTGCTTTGGAGAATAAGTCGAGCGAGCCCTTGTGGGTGTCCCTAGATACACCCACGTTTCACCAGTTCTCCACGAGCTGCACTGGCTTCCTATTAGTCTCTGGGTGCAATTCAAGGTGTTGGTTATTACCTATAAAGCCCTACATGGCTTAGGACCAGGCTATTTTCAAAATCATCTCCTACCCTGCATCTCTCTGTGGCCGGTAAGATCCCACAGGGTTGGTCTCCTCCGCTAAACAATGTCTGCTGTCGGGCCCATGGGAAAAAGCCTTCTCTGTGGCTGCCCCGGCTCTCTGGAACCATCTGCCTCCCAAGGTCCGAACTGCCTCCACCCTGCTGGCCTTCTGTAAGGCAGTTAAAACTTGGCTTTTCCAGTAGGCATGGGGCTGTTGATCTCGCTGTTTGTGGTCTTGCGAGATCCGGCCCAGAGGAGATGTGTGTGTTCTTTTTTGTCTTTGTTGTTTTAATTCGTCTTTTTAAACTTTTAAATCTTGTTGTATTGCTATACTCTGGTGTGAGCAACCCGGAGTCCTCTGGGAGTTGGGCGGCATATAAATTGAATAAACTGAATCTGTCAACACTCACACTATGAGGCGCCCAAGCTGTTGTCCCTGGTCACAGCTCAAAGACTGTGAATCCCACCTCTGAAACCAGTTTGTGTGAAATCAAACGCAGGATCCAAAAAAACAATAATCAAGGCTCACCACAGTATGTATTTATTAACTGCACACTGAAGGAATTCCCTCCAGAAAATAACAAGAGAGGCTCCTGCAAGCAGAAGGGTTGTCCTCACATTCATACATTTCAGGAAAGGAGGAGAAAATCATAGTCATACATATGCATAGGTAATAGATGATGTAAGCATGAATATTCATAATCAGCAAAACTCAAGTTACTTTCCTGGCTTTCTACTATGAATATTCTCAAGAAAGATAGTCTTAATAAGAAGAAACATATCAGTTTAGATAAAGTACCCTGAAAACCAAGGCTGTCCCAATTAATGTACATTCTCTTCTATATTTCCATCTGCTCCCACAGCTCCAAAACCTTGTTTTCCTTCCCTTTCTTCTCTCTGCAGGACCTCACTGACCATTGCAGGAGGCGCAGCAGCAGCAGCAATGGAAGCCCCATGGGCAACTGGCTCAATGACTGCCAATATCCAAAGCATCTCAGGAGTCTTTGTGGAGGCTTCGGGCAAGATCACAAGCCTGGCACAAGCTCTCCAGGACCACCTGATCCAACCGGATGTTGCCCTGGCTGTGCTGGAAGCCCAGGCAGCCACAGGTGGCATCGTTGACCTAGAGGGTGAGCTGCTCCTCCCTGTGGTGGAGGCCCTGGCGGTGGGATTGGTGGGGCTGGAAATGAAGGAGAAGCTGCTGTGCGCAGAGCGGGCAGTGACGGGTTTCCCTGACCCCTACACTGAGGAGAAGATCTCCCTCTACCAAGCCATCCAAAAGGAGCTGATTGGAAGAAAGCTGGGCCTGCGTCTCCTGGAAGCCCAGATAGCCACCGGGGGGGTCATTGAGCCTGCTTCTGGCCATCGCATCCCTCTGCAAGACGCCTATGCACGGGGCTACTTGGATGAAGACTTGAGCGGCTCCCTCTCTGATCCAGGGAATGAGGAGGCCAAGGGCTTCAGGGATCCTAATACCGACCAGATGGTCACCTACACAGAACTGATGAGAAGATGTGTTGCAGACCCAGCCAGAGGCCTGCTCTTGCTGCCTCTCAAGATCTCTTTCCCTGGACTGAGAGGAGCTGTGTGTAGCCAGGAGCTGCTGGATTCTGGAATCATTGACTCCACCACATTTGAAGCTCTCCAGAAGGGGAAGATGACTGCGCAGGAAGTGGCAGTGATGGATTCAGTGCAACAGTCCACATCAGAGATTGCCAGCATTGCTGGAGTAGCCGTCCTGCCAACGAATGAATGCAAGAGTCTTTACCAGGCATTAGTAGAGCACCTCCTCCCTCCTGGCATGGCTGAAATTCTGATGCAGGCTCAGGTGGCCTCGGGCTATTTAATCGACCCTGTAAAGAATGCAAAATTAACTGTGGCTGAGGCCATCCAGGCTGGAGTTGTTGGGCCGGAGCTCTTTGGGAAATTGACTTCAGCTGAGAGAGCAGTCACAGGATACAAAGACCCCTACACAGGGGAGACCATCTCTTTGTTTCAAGCCATGCAGAAACACCTGGTGCCCAGGAACCCAGGCCTTTTCCTGCTAGATGCTCAGCTCGCCACTGGAGGCATCATTGACCCACACACCCATCACCGGCTTCCTATAAAGATGGCCCTGCAGAGGGGCCACTTAGATGAAGAGACATACAAGTTACTGTGCAAACCTACGGCCGAGGCCCGCGGATTCTTTGAGCCCAACTCAAAGGAGAAGTTGTCCTACGGGGAGCTGCTCTTGCGGGGTGTCTCTGATCCAGATACGGGGCTCTGCCTCTTGCCTCTTTCTGGAGATCATGAGAGGAGTCAGACCTTCATTGACCACAATACAAAGCTGGCCCTGAAAAACACCACTGTATCTGTGGCCTCCGGTAGGTTCAAGGGAAGGCCCGTATCCCTCTGGAAGCTCCTCTTCTCAGAATACCTGACAGGAGAACAGAGGAGAACTCTTACCCAGCGATTCTCCTCCGGGTCCCTTTCTGCTCAGCAGCTAGCTGACAAAATCAGTCTCATGGTGGAGCAAACCATTACCAATTCCCAAGTCATCTTTGAAGGCCTGAGGGAAAAAGTGACACCTGCCCAGCTCCTGAGCTCTGAAATCATCAACAGAGACCTATTTGAGAAGTTAACGCAGGGAGAGACCATGGTCAAAGAGGTGATTAACATGGCCACAGTGAAGAAATACTTGGAAGGGACTGGCAGCATTGGTGGGCTGCTGCTGCCCGATTCCCAGGAGAAATTGAGCATCTATGAAGCCAAGAGGAAGGGCTTCCTCCGCCCGGGAACGGCGCTCATCCTTCTGGAGGCTCAGGCGGCCACAGGACACATCATTGACCCTGTGGCCAATGAGAGATATTCTGTGGACAAGGCCTTGCGTGGTAACATCATAGGTCCAGATGTGTATAGCAAGTTGCTGGCGGCTGAGAAAGCAGTGACTGGCTATAAGGATCCTTATACCGGGAACAAGATCTCCCTTTTCCAGGCAATGAAAAAAGACCTCATCGTCACAGAACATGCCATTCGCCTTCTGGAGGCCCAGATTGCCACTGGTGGCATCATCGATCCTGTCAACAGCCACCGCCTCCCTGTGGAAGTGGCCTACAAACGGGGCTATTTTGAGAAGAAAATGAGCCTGATCCTGTCAGATTCCAGTGATGATACCAAAGGCTTCTTTGATCCAAACACACATGAGAACCTAACTTACCTGCAGTTAAAGGAGAAGTGCATTGTGGAGCCCACCACAGGCCTCTGCCTCCTGCCACTCAACAGCAAGAAGCACCAACCCCTGGATGATGCCACCAAGCAGGCTTTCAGGAACTCCTGGCTCTTTGTCAAACATGGACGCTTCCAAGGACAAAGAGTCTCCTTGTGGGATCTGCTGAACTCAGAGTATTTCAGTGAGGAAAAGAGAAAGGAAATCTTCAACCACTACAGCCTCCAGAAGGTCACCCTGGAGCAGATCTGCCTGTATTTGGAAGAGGAAATTAAGAAATGGGCTTGCATCCAGTTCCCAGCAATCAGAGGGAAAATCAGTGCTTACCACCTGCTGGAGAGAGGCATCATTGACCGAGCTCTCCTGGAGGAGATCCTAGATGGAGCAGTGAGCCCAGAGGATGTGCTGCACCTGGATTCAGTCCGAAGGTACCTCTATGGCACAGGAAGCATAGGGGGAATTCTGTTGCAGCCTTCCAATGAGAGACTGAGCTTCTATGAAGCTATTAGAAGGAACGTGGTGGTGCCTGGAGTTGCCCTGCCTTTGCTGGAGGCCCAAGCAGCAACTGGATTCCTTGTGGATCCTGTGAGCAACCAAAGACTCTCCCTCGATGAGGCAGTGAAGAAAGGTCTGGTTGGCCCTGAGCTTTATGAGGTGTTGCAGCAGGCTGAAGAAGCTGTCACGGGTTACAGGGACCCCTTCACTGGCAAGATCATCTCCGTCTTCCAAGCAATGAAGAAAGGCCTTTTGGCAGACAGGAAAGCCATGCAGCTGATGGATGCCCAGCTGGCTACTGGGGGGATCATTGATCCACACAGCGGTCACTATGTCCCCATAGACTTTGCCCAGAAAAATGGCTACCTGGATGAGGAGTTTGGGAAAACCCTTTCCAACCCGAGCAGTGACTCCAAGGCTTTCAGCACACTGGACAGGAAAGAGAGGGTCAGCTATGGCCAGTTGATGGACCGGTGTGAGAAGGAGGCAGATTCGGGCATTCGCCTCTTGCCTCTGGCAGAAACAGTGTCTGCTCACTCCACTGAAGAGCAGATACAGCAGCACTTTAAGGAGACCTTCATTGAGGACAAGGGGGTCTCTCTCTGGGACCTCCTGAATTCCGGTTACTTCACTGAGGAGCAGAAGTTAGACTTTTTGGAGAAGTACAGCTCCGGAGCAGTTTCCCTTCACCAGCTGGTCAGCCTTGCCCAGCAGCTTATTAATGACATAGAAATGAAAGCTAAGATGCAGGTCACTTTTCAAGGCCTGAGAGGTCCAGTTCCAGCCGTCTGGCTCCTGGATGCGGGCATCATTTCAGAAAAGACATTTGCTGAGCTGGCCCAGGGCAAGAGATCTCCCAGAGAAGTGTCCAAGATGGAAAGTGTCAAGCCATACTTGCAGGGCACAGGGAGCATTGCTGGAGTTTTCGTTCAGTCCTCCAAAGAAAAAATGGGCATTTACCAAGCTATGCGGGAAAGGCTCCTTCTGCCAGGGATGGCAGCACAACTGCTCAGCACCCAGGCAGCCACTGGCTCCATCGTGGACCCGGTGTCTAATCGGCGGTTTGCTGTTGAGGATGCCATCAAAAGTGGCATTGTGGGAGAAGAGCTGATGGAAGAGCTTCTGCAAGCCGAGAGTGCAGTGACCGGCTTCCCTGACCCCTGCTCGGGGAAGCTAATCTCGGTGTGCCAGGCTGTTAGGAAGGAGCTCCTCCCTGCCAGGATGGGCATCCCCATGCTTGAGGCTCAGCTGGCCACTGGAGGAATCATCGACCCTGTTCATTGCCACCACCTGCCCCTCAGAGTGGCCTTCAAGCATGGATTGATTGATGAAGAAATGCAGAGGGCTCTTTCTCAGGACAGCAAGGAGATCCAGGTTTTCTTTGACCCGAATACCCAGGAGAGCCTGACCTATCAGCAGCTGAAGGACAGGTGCATCCAGGATCCTGAGTCGGGGCTCTGGCTTCTCCCACTGTCTGAAGAGGCAGCTTTTTATGGAGACCAGCAAGCCAGGGAAGTGCTAAATTCTTTCTCCGTCTCGATCAGCACTGGGAGGTTTAAAGGACAAGAGGTTTCTCTCTGGGACTTGCTCCATTCGGAGTACATCCCAGATGCCAAGCGGAGGGAGCTGGTGCTGAGATACAAAGATACGCATGAGGAGCTCCTTCAAGAAATGGCATTGTCCATCAAGAATATCATTGAAGAGACGGAGCAGCAAGGCAAGAGGTTCACTTTCAAAGGCCTAAGGAAGAAGGTGTCAGCCAGCGACCTCTTCCAGTCCCAGCTCATAGACATGATGACTCTGGATGAACTCAGGCAGGGGAAGACAACTGTCCAGGAAGTCAGTGAGATGGATTCCGTCAAGTGCTTCCTGGAGGGATGTAACTTCATTGCAGGGGTCCTCATAGAATCAGTTCATGAAAAAATGAGCCTCTACCAAGCCATGAGGCAAGGTCTGCTGAGACCAGGGGCAGCTCTGGTCTTGCTGGAGGCCCAGGCAGCCACAGGGTACCTCATTGACCCAGTTAAAAACAAGAAGCTCTCTGTGGATGAAGCAATGGCAGCTGGGCTGATTGGAAAAGAAATTTATGAGAAGCTGCTAAGTGCAGAAAAAGCCGTCACTGGATACACAGATCCTTACACCAAAGGGCAGATCTCTCTCTTTGAGGCCATGAATCAGGAACTGATTGTGAGGAGCCATGGCATCCGCCTGCTGGAGGCGCAGATTGCTACAGGGGGCATCATTGACCCCGTGCACAGCCATCGCATCCCCGTGGAGGTTGCATATAAGCGAGGCTACTTTGATGAAGACCTGAACTGCATCCTTCTGGACTCCACAGATGATACCAAAGGCTTTTTTGACCCCAATACTCATGAGAACCTAACTTATCTTCAGCTTCTGGAACGCTGCATCCAAGATTCTGAAACTGGGCTGTACATGCTGCAGATTGTCAGAAGAGGGGAAACCTACTTCTACATTGATGATGCAACAAAAGAATTTTTGAGAACGCAGACTATGCAGGTACAGGTAGGTCGGTATAAAGGCCAAGCTGTCTCTCTGTGGAGCCTCCTCTGCTCTCCATATATCCATGAACAAAAGAGGAAAGATCTGGTCAGGCAGTATAAGGGTGAGAAGCTCAGTTTTCCACAGCTCTGCAAAACCATCACCACCATTGTGGAGGAAACAGAACGGGCAACCCAGAAGCTCAAGCTGATGGGGCTGAGGGGGCAAGAGGTGTCTGCTGCAGAGCTCTTCAATGCAGAAATAATTGACAAGATGACTTTGGATAGATTGCACCAGAAGACCCTTACTCTGCAACAGCTTGCCCAGAGGGACACCGTGAAGCGCTACCTGGAGGGGACAGGCTGCATTGCAGGTGTCTTGGTAGCTGGACAGGGCCTGAAGCTGCTTGCCTATGAGGCCATGAAGAGAGGCTTTCTCTCCCCAGAACATACTCTGCTATTACTAGAGGCACAGGCTGCCACAGGGCTCCTTACTGACCTTCTGGAGAAGAAGCCCTTCTCAGTTGACCAGGCCATCTCTCTTGGACTGGTTGGGGAAGAGTTTCACAAGGCGCTCATTCTTGCTGAGAAAGCCATTACTGGGCATACTGACCCCTCCACAGGAGACAAAGTCTCCCTTTTCCAAGCCATGAAAAGAAACCTGGTAGAGAAAGCCTACGCACTCCGGCTGCTGGAGGCACAGATGGCCACGGGTGGCATCATTGACCCCATACACAGTCACCGCCTGCCCATGGAGGTGGCTTGCAGATGGGGCTATTTGGATGAAGAAACTTGCCTCCTGCTTTCAGATGAGGGACTTGTTCCCAAAGGATTTGTAGATCCCAACACCCAGGAAAGGATTACCTACACCCAGCTCCTGCTCAGATGCACCAAAGAAGAAAAGACAGGGGCGTACATGCTGCCATTATTAGGGAAGAGGGAGTGTATCTTGATGGATGGAAAAACTAAGGACGTCCTCTCATCTTGCAAAATAAAAGTAGGCCTTGGGAAATACAGAGAAGATGCCATTTCCCTTTGGGAACTTCTTTCTTCAGACTACATTACAAGAGAAAAGCAGAAAGAGATGATTAAAAAATATAAAGAGGGGAGCTTTGCAGTTCTGCAGAGTATCGCAAGGCATATACTGAAAATAATAGAGGAAAGAGAAGACCACAGAAAAGACATATGGTTCCAAGGACTACGGCGGAAAGTCACAGCTTCTGAACTACAAAAAGCAGATATCATTAATGAAGAAACTTTGAAAAATTTGGAAGCAGGAAAAGAGAGAGCGCTGGATGTAGCCAAGATGGACTCAGTGAGGAGGTACCTGGAAGGCAACAGCTGCATTGCTGGAGTACTGGTGTCGTCCAGGACAGACCCTTCCAAGTCAGAGAAGATGACCATCTACCAGGCAATGTGGGAAGGCATTCTGAGGCCAGGCACAGCCCTGGTGTTGCTGGAGGCACAGGCCGCCACGGGCTTCATCATTAACCCATTGAGCAACGAGAGACTGTCTGTAAGTCAGGCAGTTGAAGCTGGTGTGGTAGGGGAAGAAATACAGAAAAAGCTACTTTGTGCAGAGAGAGCCGTAACAGGATACACGAATCCCAACACAGGAAAAACTATATCCCTCTTCCAAGCAATGAAAAAGGAATTAATCTTAAAAGAGCACGGGATCCGCCTGCTGGAAGCCCAGATTGCCACGGGGGGCATCATCGATCCTGTGCACAGTCACCGCCTCCCCGTGGAAGTAGCTTACAAGCGGGGCTTCTTTGATGAGGAAATGAACCGGATCCTCTCTGATCCCACAGACGACACCAAGGGCTTCTTTGACCCAAACACACACGAAAACCTCACTTACCTGCAGCTTCTGCAGCGGTGCCTGCCCGATCCAGAGACTGGTTTGCTGCTGCTCCACGTCATGGACAAGGGCTGCTTCTCCTCTTACCTCAACGAGAACACCAGGAAGGCTTTGCAGGCGGCCAAGACCAAGATCGGCGTGGGGCTGTTCCAGGACCAAGAGGTTTCTGTGTGGGACCTCCTCTTCTCCAGATACGTCCTTCCGTCCAAGAGGCAGAACTTGCTGAGGCAGCACAAAGCAGGCACCATGACACTTGAGCACCTCACCCAAGTCCTCATCGCCATCATCACCGAGGCAGAGGAAAAGAGCGCCCGGCCCATCGGTCACAAAGAAGCTCCCAACCAACCAGCCACGACAGCAGGTGCTGCTGCGGATCAACCAAGCCTTGGAGAGCCCTGGATGAAGACCCTCGAGTCCACGACCGTGGATATGCCTGCAGGCAACTGCCAAGGGCAGCGGGTCACTCTGTGGGACCTGCTCTTCTCAAACAACATCTCTGAGGAGAAGAGGACAGAGTTACTGGACTTGTACAAAAGTGGACTGCTGTCAACGGAGCGGCTCAGCAGCATCCTCCGCACCCTGGTTGCCAAAAAGGAAGCCACTGGCAGGAAGCTCGATGTGAAGGTGAGGTGTCCAGATCAAGAGGCGGCAGCAGATCGCCAGGCTCTGAGGGATTCCTCCTTAGACCCGGCAAACTGGGAAAGCGCCCTGCGCTCTCAGCTCCTCCCAGCACCTTCCGCTGACCAACAGTTCTCCGCTTGGGACATCCTGTTCTCTGAGCGCTTCGCAGAGCACGAACGAGAAGAGCTCCTGAGCAGATACAGGAAGGGCAGCCTCCCCCTTAAGGAGCTCACAAAGATTCTCACCGACCACCTTCCCAGGGCCACAAGCAGCGAACGTCATCTTCCCACCGACTTCCACACACCAAGCTCAAGTGCCGAAGCCGAAGAGACCAAAGAGGAGGGGGAAGAGGATGCTGCCGACCTGGGGAAAGAAGAGGCTCTGAAGTCCCGGATGGTGGAGGTCACCGCTGCGGCGTTTCACGGGCGTAAAGTGTCGGTGTGGGAGGTGCTTCATTCCAAGTACATCCCTGAGGAGAAAAGGAAGGAGCTTCTACAACTGTACCAATCGGGCATCCTCACCATTGACCAGATGGAGACCGTGGTCTCCGCCATCGTCAATAAGACAGAGGAAATGAAAAAGAGAGAACCGTCCCATGCTCCCTTGTCTTCTGGCCCCTGGGAGGGTCCCTTGCATAACCAGACCATGACCCTGCAAGTTGGCGAGTTCCAAGGACAGAGGATCTCCATCTGGGAACTCCTCTTCTCCCAAAGCATTCCAGAAAGCCAAAGAGAGGAGCTGCTGATGAAATACCGATTGGGATCCTTGACCATTCAGGAAATGATCACCACACTGACCTCACTTCACGCCAAGGACAGGGATTCTTCCCCAGGAGAGGAAGCCACTCTTCCCTCCCAGCACAATGAACTGGAACGCACCTTGCGACAGGTGACCATAGACGTGTCTGTGGGTGAGTTTCAAGGCTCCAGGCGATCCGCGTGGGAGCTCCTCTTCTCCAAGTACGTGACTGCGGCCAAGCGCCAGGAGCTGCTGCAGAAGTACCAAGAGAGGTCTGTGGCCCCAGGCGAGCTGGTCCAAATTCTCACCGCCCTGATTGAAGAGATGGAAGAGAAGGGAAACCAGCTGAAGTTCTCGGGGCTCAGGAAGCAGGTGTCAGCCTCAGAACTGTTCGACTCCCGCATCATCAACCAAGCCACGCTCTCCGAGCTCGCGCAAGGCACCAAGACGGTGGAAGAGGTCACAGAAATGGATTCAGTGAAGAGGTACCTGGAAGGCAACAGCTGCATCGCTGGAGTACTGGTGCCGCTCAGGACAGACCCTTCCAAGTCAGAGAAGATGACCATCTACCAGGCAATGTGGAAAGGCATTCTGAGGCCAGGCACGGCCCTGGTGTTGCTGGAGGCACAAGCCGCCACGGGCTTCGTCACTGACCCCCTGGGGAATAAGAAACTCTCCGTCGATGACGCTGTCTCCGTTGAACTGGTGGGGGCCGAGCTGCGGGAGAAGCTTCTCTCTGCAGAGAGGGCTGTGACTGGCTATAAAGACCCCTATACGGGGAACAAGCTCTCCCTCTTCCAGGCCATGAAGAAAGGTCTCATAGTGAAAGAGCACGGGATCCGCCTGCTGGAAGCCCAGATTGCCACGGGGGGCATCATCGATCCTGTGCACAGTCACCGCCT
>JANHFM010004719.1:41814-54734 GCA_032468115.1 Grayia smithii | reverse complement strand
TCGTCACAAATCATAAGGTACAACACTTAATGATAGTCATAGGGAACAAATAAGCAATCTAATCATATTAGGAAACAATCAATATAAATCTTAAGGATTTTAAGTGTACCAGCAACAAGGTTACAATCATACAGTCATAAGTGGGAGGAGATGGGCGATAGGAATGATGAATCCAATAGGAAAGAATCATAGTCAACATTTATCTACCTTAGTCTCTCTTTCCCACACAGACAAAATTGATGGATTCAAGGGCATTATAGCTCCCCAAGATAGAATATATGTACTGGAAAAAGGGTCTAGGCTCCATGTATTCAAGCTGGCAAGGACGAGATTATAAACTTTAATCATGTTTTTATCCTGGTTCTATAGCTGAGACAACAATAAATGTTTGAGAACCACCAACCCGTGTCAGATAGAGGTTATTTGTTTATTCACTAGGAAAGGCAAGTCTTAATCAATTAAATTAGCCAATTAAAATGTTATAGGATGACTGTAATGGACAAATGTTATTCAGTTAGAACCAGATGGTTTTAAAAGCTGTTTTATTAGAATTGTCCCCATAAATTTACCTGCCACTTGCTGCCAGTGAGAATTCCAGGGTAAGAGTAAAAGAAACCTCTTTTCCTTGTGCTATTTTACTTAAAGGTTGGGGAGTGGGATTGGAATAGCTAAACATTCCCAATTCTCCGGTTCACTTACTGACCTTGATGGACATATCTCTGTTTTGACTAGATGGACAAGTGTCATGGTTATTTAGGATCTTGCCTTAGAAAGAATGAGGTTGGGAACAGTGTCCTCATTTTGAACTGATCTCCAGATAACACATCGATTGATGTTTCCCAACATGGAAGCCACTGCATGTTTATGATTTCCAGTTAGTTCGGTCTTTCCAGAAAATATCATCTAAGGAAGGTCCTCCCATGAATACATTGTTCTTCTAACAAAGAAAGAAGGGGGATTATTGAAGGAGATGGGACCTTTTTCTACCATTGATTTTTAGATGGTAGTCCATTTAGTTGGAGTTGGAAAATAGAATTGATCTGCAATTTTCATAGCAACCTTTCCAAGTTTGATCTTGATGTGTTGGCCTATAGCTTAGTTCATTGTCAGGTTCAATAACCGTGTTCCTTTGGGTATTCTGTGGATTAGAATCACAGCAAGACTACTTGCCTCCTATAAGAAGCTTACTATGGAAGCTGAAGAATTGGGTTGCTACTGGTTTCCGAATGTGGGTTGCTCATTGCTTACACTAAAGAATGTTCACTTCATCTGAAAGAAAAAAAGAGCATTTTTTCCCTTCTTCGGGGAGAATTTAGCAAAAACAAAAAGAAAAAAGGATGAAAATACCCCAAACAAGTAAAATATGTAGATAATACAAAGAATTGCTACAAGAAGACTTTGATACCACCTACCAATACATAAATCCTAAATGTAATTCCACAATATAAGGGACGGGGGCTCAGTGGCTAAGATGCTGAGCTTGTCGATTGAAAGGTCGGCAGTTCAGCGGTTCGAATCCCTAGAGATGCATAATGGGGTGAGCTCCCATTACTTGTCCCAGCTTCTTCCAACCTAGCAGTTCGAAAGCACATAACAAATGCAGGTAGAAAAATATGGACCACCTATGGTGGGAAGGTAATAGCATTCCATGTGCCTTTGGCGTTTAGTCATGCCAGCCACCTGGCCAGAGAGATGTCTTCGGACATCTGTGCTGGCTCTTTGGCTTTGAAACGGAGATGAGCACTGCCCCCTAGAGTTGGGAACGACTAGTGCATATGTGCAAGGGGAACCTTTACCTTTAGGCATATCATTCTTACTCAGATGAGCACAGCCATGGAATTTAAGGAGAATTAATTGCTGCTCTTCTTGCATGGGCCTTTCTCTCTCTCTCTCTCTCTCTGCTTCTCCCCTAGAGTGTATGCACAAGTCTTTTTGTCTTTTTCTGAGTTTGATGTGTGCCATTAACAAGAACTGCAAGCAGAGGGAGTGAGACTGGATGCATTCTGGCAGGCTGTGTTTTTTTCCTAACAGCTTCGGAGTTGTGTTTAGTTTCTAGCAACCTTGATCTTAAGAAGCACGTAGGAGCCCTAATTTGTATATTGTATGGAGAATTATTAGTTTGAGATTAAGGATCTACAAAGGGAAAACCAAACTCTGAAAATTTAACAAGGAAGGAAGTTAAGGAACAGCTGTTCTGTTCTATAATTAAGGAATCCTCAACCTCCTTGGGGAATTCTTGAGTAATTTAGAGGTGGGTTTCATTTTTTTAAAAAAAATCTGGATCAGATTTGCACAGGGGGAATCTGGGATTTGCTTCCTATATTGCCTGCAAGTTGGTTTCAGCCTTTTCCAGGCAAGGCAAGAGAATTTTTTTATTATACTCACTTTGACTGCACAGGCAAAGCAAATGCGCTCCAGGCTTTGCTTGTGTGGTATAGAAGCCTTAGTGAATAGTTACGGTACTATACTGTCTGAGAACCCCTGTGATCTATAGATGAAAATTGTATTTATTAAAAATAGGTAGCATAGTTATTTGTTTCTCTAAATAATTAAATGAAACCACCCCCCTGGGAGTATATCACACAAATTGTCTTAAGGAGCCATGGTGGCACAGTGGTTAGAATGAACTATTGCAGAGTAATTCAGTTCATTGCCAGGAGTTTGATCCTCATTGAGTCAAGGTTGATTCAGCCTTCCATCTTTCCAAGGTCAGTAAAGTAAGGACTCAGATTGTTGGGGGCAATATGCTGATTCTGTGAAATCTGCAGGCTACTTCAGCTGACGGCTAGCTGTAATTTGGCAGTTCAAATCTCACTGGCTCAAGGTTGACTCAGCCTTCCATCCTTCTGAGGTGTTTATAAAGAGGACTCAAATTGTTGGGGGCAATATGCTGAATCTGTAAACCACTTAGAGGACTGTAAAGCACAGTAAAGTGGTATCTAAGTCTTAAGTCTAATAGCTGTTGCTATTGCTATTACAGTTTTAGACTGTGTTAGATTGGCGCAGGAGAAAAGATGCGACAACTTGAGTGACTTCAGCACTTTATTTACAGCTCAGAAAAGGAACAGCGGCAGGCGGCCGGAGCTTGGATTATATAGAGCTCCGGCAGCAGAGCTGTCCAATGACAGCTCTTCATATTTCCTGCCGGCTGATCTGCCAGTCAGCGGCAGGCAAGCAAGGAATTCCTTATATGGACATAACACCCCTCCCCTCTCGGCTCGGAGTTAGTCCAATCAGGATTTTAGTCCTAATAAATTTTTAGTCCAATCAGAAAATTAGTCCGTCACGTAATCGCGCAGATAGGCGGGGCGCCATACACTTCTAGTTGACCTGCGCAGATCAGTTCCAGCTTCGCCGTTGACCTGAGCGGAGGGAATCTCTGCTACTCTGGGTTCTTGCCATGGAACCTCCAGGAACACTGCTGTAGATGGCGCTGAGTCCGGCCTCGCGCCTCCGGCAGGATCCCTTAGATTTAACTGCTGTTGTTGGAATTGCTTTTGCGGGGCTGCTCACAGAGGATTACGATGTGGGATTGCTCCTTCTGGTTTGGCTTCTGATCGTGGTGGTTGGTCGCATGGGGGGTGATGTGCTGTGCCAGCAGGAACCTGTCAATCCATTCCTGCCAGTCGCCATTTCCCATTCTAGTGAGAGCTTCCTTGGTGAGCCTCACCATTCGTTTGGCTTGTCCATTCCCCGCCGGTCTGTACAGTGCAACCAAGGCATGCCTTATGCCCAGCTCTGCCAAGAACGCCTCCATAATCTTAGATGTGAGCTGTGGCCCGTTGTCAGAGACGATGACATCTGGCAGCCCATGCGTGGCGAAGATTCTTCTTAGGGCTCTAATGATAGCCTCAGAGGTTGTCATTGGCACCAATTCGAGCCATTTGGAGAATGCATCCACCACTATTAGTAGGTATTTTCCCCCATGGGTCCCGCAAATTCTATGTGGTATCAGCTTCTCTGCCTCCGGAACGCTAACTCACAAAACACCCCAGACCAACAACGTTCCAAAACCCAGTTTATTCCGTACAGCAGGTAAACTGACTCCTCGGTGGGAACAAAGGCAGCGCTGAGGGAGGATTCCTCTCAGTGCTGCTTATACGTGTGCATTGATGGCACGCCACCCCACAGCCGGGACGGGCGCTTAAACATGATGTCATCATTCCTGCCGCCACTCCCTGCTCCTCCCGTGCTATACGCAAGTGCTAAAAGCCCATCACCACACACCAGTGCTCATAATCCAGGATCCGGGAACCGCATTGGGGTAAGGGTTTCATCAGCCTCTCTAAGGGGTCCCAGTGGTGTCTCCGATGGCGAGCGGGCAGCTCGACATGTGGAGGTGTGCTGGGTGGCTCCCACTCAGTGGGTTGAGCATGCGGTGGTGCCGGTCTGGTCTCTTGGCACGGAGCACACTTGGCGACTTACTCTGTGATGTCTCTGCCCAATGTAGGCCACCAAACGTAGCTTCTCGCCAGCGCTTTCACGCACATGTGCCCACATGTGCCCACTGTGCAGCACCGTCAAGGTCTTCTTCTGCAGTGTTGTGGGGATGACGACCCGCTCTCCCCACAAAAGACAGCCTTTCAGTGTGGATAGTTCCAGTTGTTTTCTGGTAAATGGTGCAAATTCGTCTGGCGCTTTTTCCTGTGGCCATCCCTCAGGACCCAGGCAGTGACTTGCTTCAGCGTTTTGTCTTTCCTGGTGTGCTCAGCCACATTGTTGGATGTCACTAGGCAGTGTTGGTCCGCGTCAATGTGCAGGAGGTGTTTTGTGGGCACTGATGTGCAGGAAGTGTTTTGTGGGTCTTCAACAAGTTCACTGAGTGGGCAGCGGCTAAGGGCGTCTGCGTGGCAAATGTCCTTTCCCGGCCTGTGTAACAGCTTGTAGGAGTACCCGGATAAGAATATTGCCCAGCGTGTCATCCTAGGCGACATGTATTGTGGAGTAGGCTTTTCCCCAGACAATAGTCCCAAAAGTGGTTTATGGTCTGTGACCAGGTGGAAGCTCCTGCCATATAGGTATTCGTGGAATCATTTGATTCCTGAGACAGCAGCTAGGGCTTCCTTATCTAACTGGCTGTAATTCCATTCAGCCGCGGATAAAGTTTTACAAAAGTAGGAGATGGATGCCTCTGAGCGTTTGGGAGCTTGTGGCTCAGCACTGGACCGAACCCATAGGGTGAAGCATCGCATGTTAAGAGGAGTGGGAGTGTCTCATGGTATTGCATGAGCATGCTGCCAGATGAAAGGAGGTCTTTGACACCGTGGAATGCTTCTTCCTCTGTCTTCCCCCATGTCCATGGTGCCGCTTTCCCTAGTAGCCGGTGGAATGGCTCAGCAATCGTGGCCTTCTGCTTAAGAAAAATACTATAAAAGTTAAGCAGTCCTACAAAGGCCTGAAGCTCCACTTTGTTTTGGGGGGACGGAGCTTCCTTTATTGCTTTAACCTTACTTTTGGTGGGGTTAATGCCCGTGCCATCAATGAGATAGCCCAGGAACTCGACTTCCTGGGCTCCGATGATGCACTTTTCCCTCTTCACTTTCAGGCCCCTCGACTGCAATTGGCACAGGGTTTGCTTGAGCCAGTCCAGTAGTTGGGCTTTTGAGTGTCCAGAGATCAGGACATCATCAAAGTATGGCACTACCCCAGGAATGCCTTGTAAAAGGCATTTCTTCATTGCTTGAAAAATACCCGGGGCTGTGCTGACTCCGAATTGGAGTCTATTACACTTAAATGCGCCCCAGTGGGTGACAATTGTCTGCACCTCTGCAGTCTCTATGTCAACTGGCAGCTGCTGGTACATTTGTGCCAGATCCAGTTTGGCAAAGATGGTGCCACTGCCGAGTGAACGCAACAGATGTTGCACCACTGGCACTGGATATGCGCTCTGCTGTAATGCCCTATTAATGGTGCATTTATAATCAGTGCAGATGCGCACTGATCCATCATGCTTCATTGGGGTCACAATGGGAGTTTCCCATGCAGCATGATTGATCAGTTCAAATATGCCCTGGGCAATTAACTCATCAAGTTGTTCGTCAACTTTGGACCGGAGGGCAAATGGAACTCTGCAAAGCTTCAACCGAATAGGGGTAACAGATTTGTCTAAGTTAAATGAAATGGGTTTCCCCAGGAATTTACCTAGGTTGTTGTCGAAGATGTCTTTAAACTCTTCGAGGAGCCTGTCGAGTTCATCCGTCTAGATGTGGTTGATTCCTGCTATACTCAACCCTAATGGCTAAAAACACTCCATGCCTAGAAGGTTGGGTCGGCGGTTGGCCACGATGGTGATTGGGAGGGTGCCTTTGCATTCCTTGAACACAATGTTCAGGTGTGCTCTTCCCAGGACTTTGCTAGGGTTGCCCTGGAAGTTGTTGAGGCGGGTGTGAAGCGGCTGCAGTTGGTCTTCGTAATGGGCGGCTTCAATTGTTTAAGCTGATTCCAGTCCATTATTGAGTAGTGGGACCCGGAGTCAACCTCCATGCAACATGGCACCCCCTCCACATTAATGGTCATGTGGACTTTGCTGCCATTGTAGGCATCGGAATGGCCAACGGACGTCTGGTAGACCCCTTGGTCTTTGGGATGCCTGTTCTCCTCCCATCTCGGTCTGTAGTTGGACCGTCTGGATGATCCTTGGTGGTCTCGTTGTTGGTGTCTGGGTGGCACCGGGGCTGGATCCGCTGCTCTACAGGCCTCCACTATGTGCCCTTTTCACAGGCACCGCCTGCAGGTGGTGTCCCTGAAGCGGCATCTGGCACATGCATGGTCACCTCTGCAGCTGGCGCAGTGGTTCTCAGCATCACCATCTTGGTGGTCCTCGCATCGAGAGTTCCTGGATACCTTGTGGACTGCCATTTCCTCGTCTGAGTCTGACTCGGTCGTGTAGTCTTCAGATGAGGATTGGTGGGCATGTTGAATTTTCTGCACCGACTTGGATTTTTGCATCGCAGCTGCTGCTTGTTCAGAGGTCTTGGCAGCCTTTGCTTCCTCAATTACTTCTTTGAGTTAAATTTTTTGTTGGCTCAAAAGTTTTTTCTGGAGTGAGATGTCCCTCATACCGAACACGATGTGATTTCTGATAACATTGTCGATGTTATCAAATTCACAGTTGGCTGCAAGTTTCTGCAGAGCCATAACAAATGTTTTGATGGGCTCGCCTTCTTGCTGGCAACGTTGTTGGAAGTTGAATCTGTTTGCGATTGGTGTGCCTATCAGAGTGTAATGCTCTTGGAGGGCTGTCTATAGGTTGCTCCATGACATTTCTTCGGTGTCGGTGGGTGAAACAAGATCAATGGCCATCTCTAGGACATCTGGGCCGCAATGTGCCAGGAATAGCCCTTTTTTCCAGTTATCATCGATGTCCTTGTAGTCATTGCCCCACAAGAATTGACAAAACCGGATCATGTAGGATTTCCACTTTTCCTTGTCGGGGTTGAAAGCGGCTAAGGGAACTTGTGGAGATGCCATCTTCTTGTAGAATCGAAATGTTGCAGATGTGGATCCAATTCAATATGGCGATGATGCCACGAGGTGCTTCGCTGTGGTTCTAGTAGTCCTTCGTCTCCAGTGTTAGATTGGCGCAGAAGAAAAGAAGACATGACAGCTCAAGTGACTTCAGCACTTTATTTACAGCTCAGAAAAGGAACAGCGGCAGGCAGCCGGAGCTTGGTTTATATAGAGCTTTGGCAGCAGAGCTGTCCAATGACAGCTCTTTGTATTTTCCGCCAGCTGATCTGCCAATCAGCAGCGGGCAAGCAAGGAACTCCTTATATGGACATAACAGACTGGGATGGGCTATATGTATAAAAGCAGGAATATCTATGTTGCGGATACTTCCTGTACAGGAAAAGTGACTGGCCCATTCAGAAACTGAAGAAGGAATGAAAATGTTGAGTGTTTGATAATCTGCTTGGAAAATAGTTTGAAAACTGTGGCTAAGAATTAGTCTATGCATGCATGTAATATAATAAAGGAAGGATAAACCTAAAATATACAATTCATTTGACTACTTATGATACATTACTGAAAGAATGAAGGAGGTACAAGGATCATGAAAAGTCTTGAATCTGGGCCAGACCAATTGTTGGTGATGTCAAGAGTCTTGGGAAAAATAATGGAACGGAAGAAAAGGAAAAAAATCAAGGAGAAAAGAATGAAAGTAGTTCTCTATGCAAAGTTGTAGGACCTTCTCCAAGTGTCTTTGTGCTTTTCGCTTGCTACAAATATCCTGACTGTCATCATATTTCAATAAATGAAACACAGGGCCACTTATTCCACATGGGCAGCATATTAATAAGGGTATGATGAATCATCTAAGTTCTCATTCAACATTAAAGGGTGACAAGATTCAATTGAATTTGACATTCAAAATTCAAAGGCAAAAAGGTTTTGTAAAAGATGTATCCATAGGCTATAACTGAAAGTACCCTAAAGCTTGCAAATGTTCCCATTGAGACAGAATGGGACGAAATATCGGGGATAGTACTGGTAGATTACAAAACACTAACCTTGCTTAGGTTTCAGTCAGATAGTTTTTAAGGGTTTCACTGCAATAAAGTTGGAAATATCCTCTTGGACTTTTTTGCGGATGGAGTTCAGGAAAGGACAGGTTGGGCAGCATCTAAATTGTTCAGCAAAAAAATACGTTGAATCAATGAAGAAAGCAGGAGACAAATTGTTGTAGTAGTTAAAAGATGCTGGGCTAGAAACTGGAGAATGGTGAATTCTGATCATACCTAAGACATGAAACTGGCCGACCTTGAGTCAGTCACTGTCAGCCCTATGAAAAGGGCACTGGTGAGCCAATTCCAAAATGATGCCAAGAAAATTGAAGAAAAGGAGGAGGAGGAAGTTGCTTCTTGCTTTACATTAAAACCAAAAACTTTTATAAACATTTTTTAAAACAGTTTTATTGAACTTTTTAAAAAAAATTACCATCCTCTGTCCATTTGTTTTCTGAGCTATCAAGGCTTATTGGCATAATTGGGAATATTGTTACTGGGAATAAGGTGTGCGTGTGACTATTATTGCCTATAGTACCTCTACTTAAGGAAATGTCCTATAAGCTATATTAAACAGACTAACTCGAGAATACTGTCTGGCCTTCACTCAGTAAAATGGAAGAGACAGTATAGTAGCAGGAAGAAATCCAAAAAATGATGATGATGATGATGATGACGATGATGGTGTTGGTGGTGATGATGATGATAATAATGATAATGGAATGGAAGGAATGAAAGAGTCTGAAAGAGGTGTGAAGATCTACAGAGAAAGGCTCCATATAGAGATTTACTGAAAACCAACATACCAGATGAATAAATTGGGGGTATGCCAATATAGAATAGATTGGAACAAAAATACTAGTTCACACAAGAAAAAGTATGCAAGATTTAAAAAAAGACCAGAATAATAAATCTCTCTCTCTCTCTCTTTCTAAGTGAATCTACCTAAACAAATTCTAGCAGAAGAGTGAGTGCAAGGACACAACTGCACTCTTCCAGGTGTTACCATAGATTGGGTGTGCAGGGTGATAAAACTCATTGACAAGTTCTCACACTATCAGAAAATATGTCACAGCATTTGATCCCATTAGCTTTGTTCCTATATGAGCCAAATGCTGTTACAGTGTTTGAAATTCTGCAAGCCAGAGAATTCCTTGAATCTCTGAATTCTACCTTCATTTTCTTCCAAAGACTTTCAAAGGCACCTGATTCAATTTAATGCCTTGGATTAGAGAGTAGAATTCAAAGATATCACTGGATTAAAGCAACTTCAAACTGAATCATCCCTCTAAAGCTTTGTGTGATTCTGCTTTTTATTCTTTTATGATTGGGTTTATAGGTAGACTGGCCTTTTTTTAGTCAATTCAACATCATTTCTGTTACTGCATTCTGAGCTGCATGGTTATTCACTCATAGCAATAATGTGGTTCATAATTTCCCATAAATCACATGTGCCAAAACTGAAAATGACAATTCAGATCAAAGCATTGCAATTAACCAAATGCTGGAAGCTTTGCAGCTGAAGGATAAAAGCTGAACTTTTCCAGTTCCTTGACATTAAGAATAAAAGACATAAAGAAAAGCAAAATGAAAAGCTATGCATATGAAGCCATAAGGGGAAAAAAATCAGATAAAATGGCACTGAATAGGCAGAAAATTGGCCCACAAATTTTTATAATGGGAGCTGTATGCTTTCCATTTCAAAAACACTTCTTTCAAGTGTATAACTGGAGTAAAAATATCTTTTAACTACTTAGCAATAGTATATAATCTGGGCAAGTTTGAAAATTCAATCAACAGTCACATCTCTTACAGTTAGGAGAATCGTATCACCTCTGCTTTGATTGTATAAAGTAAATAAATGTTTTATTTTTTAAAAAATTTAGTTTTATTTTAAATTTGCCAGGGATATTAGATATTAGATTTGATATTTTAGACTTGGAGAAATCCTAGGCTAGATGAACAGAACAATAGTTGATTGAATTGCAGTCTCTTTGCAGGATTATCCAGCAAATGACCATTTCTAATAATCATGATAGATAATGAGCTTAATGAATAATACCAACAGAAGGGAATATATGAAGCTCAGGGTTGAATTTTGGAGTCCCAAATGTTCTCTAAGCTTGGTTGTTTGGAAATGGTTTGCCATTGCCTGCCTCCTGGGGATAAGGGAGAGTATCTGGCCCAAGTTCATCCAGCTGACTTTGTGCCAAAGGCAGGAAAAATCACTCTCCAGTTTTAGGCCTGCTACCTTAATCACTACATTAAAATGATTCTCACCCTCTCTAAATTATCTTCCAAAATTGTAACAATTGCATGACAAGATTGATGAGAACCAGCCACTCTGTATAGTATGATTGCACAGTGTGTAAAGATTTACGAGCATAAGAACAACTCTATCTCTTGCTGTTTTGTATGCTGCTTTTTCCTGTTACTTCTCTCATTTTCTTGTCCATAGCAGGATTTTTTTCTGGAAATAATTAGTTGCAGGACAATTTTTGGTAACCATCAGATTTCTAATTTAGATGACCTCTCTGTTTACATCAGTTGGGAAAACTCTGTTGATCAGCACTGTTTACCTCTAATTAGTAGTACTGGGATTAAGAAATATACTAAAGGGACAAGCTTTGTTCAAGCTTTGATTCAATAAATCTATACAATTTTTCCACTTTGTACTTTTGTCTTCTGTGGTGATTATACTCACTGGAGACAGAGTTCTTGAGTTCTGTTTCCCCTGTCCCATGTGGGGTGAGTAATACTTTGAGCGTGTATTGTGGGTGCAGTCACAAATCCATTGATGGGGTATCGATAGCAGGTACAGCTAAGAAACTGCAACCACTTCTTATGGTCATGAAGCAAGAATGCAAGACAAATAATCAGCAAAGAAAGAATCAGCAAAGAGAAAACGGAAGTAGTGGCGATTGGAAGAGCATACCCTAAACCTAGTAATAGAAGGAACCAGCATAAAATGAATATCAAAATTCAAATATCTAGGAACAACATTCCCCAAAGATGGTAACATGAATGAAAAGATTAACATATGATGCAGTAAGGCAAACCAAGTATTGGGATAGTTAGCTCCATTATCAACACAGAGAAGCATCTCACGCAAAGCTCTTATTCATCACCACCCTATGTTATCAGTGTCAAACATGGACACTTACAATAAAAAATAAATGAAAGTTAAGTCACCAGAGAAATGAGGTATTTGAAGAAAGCTGCTGAAGCGACCAGGAAGAGAAAATAATCAGTAATGAGACCATAAGAGAAAGAAATGGCATAGTACCAATCTTAAACTATGCACACAAAAAAATCAGCAAACAAAGTGGTTTGCTCACTTGGAGATGATGTCATGGCATTCCACCCTGTATAAGATGTATACAAAAAGAGAAGGACGAAGGACACGAGGCTGAGCCAGAAGATGGAGAGAGAACATCAAAGCACACTGCAACAACATCAATTAACAAAGGTTGAGGCTGCCAGAAGACCAAGAACCAGAATTTTGTATCCTTCTTGACAGCTCAATCAGTAAATGAAGTAAAGAAGACAACTCACAAATGGCTGCAAAGTGAAGGCTGCCTACTTACAAATAGCTGCCATCTTGGTCATAATTATAAAACAGTTATTAATCAGAAGGCAAGCTAGCCACTTAGTAAGCATTTTTCTTTGTAAAATCCAAGGGTATTGCTGAAAATAAGTATAATACAAGGGTTGGTGTTTTGCTTTGTGATACGCCATCTTCCTATTTCAATCCTCCTCCTCAAATCTAAGTCGGACAAAGCAAAACACGTAGTGAGTACCAATAGAAGAAATCGGGGCAGGGAGAAAAAGAGATGGATCATGAGGGCAACATGCTGTCTATGTTGTTCACCATGTTGTGAAATATACTTAGCATATGATCAAAGCGGCAAATGAAAATCAAGATGGCATATCCTCTGGAGATTAATAGTATATCTATAGCCCCACTGCCTGCAGATGGATAAATCAGATGAATATCATTCCAGTGGCTCAAAGACTTCAAATATGTTTGTGGTAAACTTTATGAGTATGCAATAGGACTAGCATAAGCAGGGATACTGGAGGATTTAGAATGGTTTGAATCTGCTCCATTCCATTTAGAGGTCCCCTTCTAAGGTCTTCAGTCATGCTAATTTTTTACAGCCTTGTTTCAAAATGTGAAATACTGTGCTATTTACAAAGAGAATTTACTACTTGTTCTTTCTGATCTCCTTAAGACTGTTCTGCCTAGGAGAGCAGTAGATGGGTAGAGTGGTCTTGTCAGCCTTTTGAAGGAGTCCCATTTGTTGTTGTTGTTAGTTGCAAAGTCATGTCTGACCCTCGCAACCCCATGGACAATGTTCCTCCAGGCCTTCCTGTCCTCTACCATCCTCTGGAGTCCATTTAAACTCACACCAA
>JANHFM010004719.1:3609-18318 GCA_032468115.1 Grayia smithii | reverse complement strand
AAAGGTAAGTCACATGTCATTCATGTGGTTAACTCTTTATTTACCAAACACATATTGATTAGTCATTTATTTCTACATACACCACTCTGGACTTCTATAGGAGTAACATTGATTGGAAAATAAAATAAACTAATAATTCATATTTTTCTGATATATACCTAAGGTATTTATTTTGTGTGGTTCTGTGAAAAGCTTAAAAAAAAGTTAAAATGGAAACTCAAATGGCCCAAGGAAACAGTCATTCCATGGAGTCTTAGCAGTGACCAAGAAAATAAATTTCTATGTTTGCCCCCAAAAAGTCAAGATTATGGTTGTAACAAACAAGAGATGGGGCTTTGATTGTGCAGTCACAGCCTATAACTTGTCCTTTTTTTTTACACTTCTGTACATGCCTTTATTGGCAAGCATATTGGATATCTTTGGTTGGTGTCCAGGTCCTTGACAGCAAGCTGTTCTTTGGAAAGAATTTGAATAGTTGCCTTTCCTATATTTTTGGAACCTGTAAAGATAGAACATCCCAGATTACATAGGGTATTTTTAAAGAGCTGGAGGAATTCAGAGTTCACTGTTTGGAAAGAGAATATTGCAATCCATCAGCATTTTATTCATCAAATCATGTAGTGAGGTTGAGATATACAGGATGACCTACACAGTCTCCATCTACAGTAGGGGTCTCAAACTCGATTTCATTGAGAGTTGCATCAGGGTTGTGTTTGACTTTGGGGGGCCAGGGTCAGCGTGACCAGGATGGGCATGGCCAGCTCGATGTCACTCATGTTGGGGGGTCCTGTGGTGGCCAGAGTGCTCTGCCAGCAAGAACAGGCTCCTGAGCTCCGTTTTTGGCTGCAACGGCCTCCTGCAACCTCTGCCAGTGAAAAGAGAATTCAGAAGGACTGCACACAGCCCTCCCAGGCTCTGTTTTCACTGGCAGAGGCACTGCAGGCTGATCCTTTGCTGTTTCCAGGGTGGCTCCATGGGACAAATCTAAGCACTCCACGGGCTGCATCCATCCCCTGGACCTTGAGATTGACACCCCTGATCTACAGTATATGGGGATAGACACAGATTATGGTTTAAAAAGATAAAAACAGTGGTGATGATCGTGCAATCAAACTATGTTTCATTTTATGTGTATTACATATGTAATAAAGTTCATTGATCAAATGATTCTGGCTAATCCTGACTTTTTTGATGCCTTCTTTTGGCACATCCTTGCTTGTAGCTGACCAAGAATGAATGGTTGATGAAAATGGCAGTAGAAGGGAGGAGAAGCCGAGATTTATTTTTGTGCACTTCACCTTCCAAGAATCTTACCTTGCTTCGTGGAAAGGATATTCCTATAGCCTTTCTCTTTCTTTCTCCTTCCTTCTCCCTCCCTTGCTCCCTCCCTATTTCCAGGAGGTCTGTCAAGGTGCATGCAAAATATTCTTACAGATATCAGGTTGATGGATTGCAAAAAGCTTTTGAAATGTGGTTCAAAGACGAATGAATTTTGGCCATCCTGAATGTTGAATTTCCCCCTTTCCCCTGGCCAACATAATAAATGTACCCTCATTCAAGAAGATCACTCTTTTTTAGGAAACATGATCTCAGTGAAGGCATGAAGTTGAATAATAATGTAGGAAAATCTAAATAGCACTTAAAGCTTGCTGTTGAAGAAAAATGGTCCTCTTGATATTTAAATATTTAAAAATCCTCCCCAGCTTTCCATAGATAGGAAAGGAATATGTTTCTTCAGTGGTCTGAAAAATTGAAGTCCCATTTTGCAGAGTTAAACCTGTTTATTTACAAGATGTTTTCAACTAATGCCTGCAATTGGGAACCAGAAGTTTTGTTGTTAAGCAAGGCAGTTGTTTAAATGAGTTACATCCAACTAACTGTACAATCTCTTTTATCGTGATTATTAAGCCAATCACAGCAATTGAATGGATTAGTTTATGTTAGATTCGGCACAGGGTAAAGAGATGCAGCAAGCGGTGGTCCTTTCAGCACTTTATTTTGGCAAAGATGCAGTAACAAGCAGCTGGCAGGCTGCCGGGGCTCGGCTTATATAGAGCTCCGGCAGCCTAGCCGGCCAATGACATACATTTAACTTTCCCGCTGCTTGATCAACCAATCAGTGGTGGGCATGCAAAAGAAGGAGGACGTACTAGGATGTAACACCCCTCCCATCCTAGAAGGAGCATTGTCCAATCGGGCGGCAATGTTCGTGATGTAATTACGCAGGTAGGAGGGGCGCCGTACAGTCCTACTGGACCTGCACGGTTCACTTGTTCCTGGGACTTAGTTCACAATGGTTGGGTCTTCTGTTCCTCTGGGCTCCTGCAATGGAACCTCCTGGAACTCAGCCGTAGAGGGCGCTGTTTCTGGCCTAGCATCTCCAGCTCCCTGTGTTGGATTACTGGGTGGTTCTTCTCTGGTGTTCTCCCAGGATCAGTGTGGAGGATTACGATGCTGGAACACCACTCTTGGATTTTCTGCTACTGATGACGTGCTTCTTGGATGAGGTCTGCTGGACTCAGGTAAGTCTCCGCGATCTCTTTCCGGGCTTGAGCTTAGGTGATTGTTGTTGTCAGGTAGCAGGACAGATTCTCTGGTCTCTGGTTGATTTCCTCTGAGTGGATGTGTGGTTTGCCTGGGGTCTGGTGTGTCCTTGCTCTCACGGTTCTCAGTGTTCCCCCACCTCTGGGAGAGTTGGTCTATGTGTCTCCCTCATAGCTGGCTGTCTTCCAGCTCGACCCGGTAGGACTTTGTGCCAGTCACCCCGTCGATTTGTCCTCGTACCCATCTTGGGAGACCATTGTGATTTAATGTGAACACTAGGTCTCCCAGTTTAAATGTTCTAGGTGGATGGGTTGAGTCCAATAGTGTTTCTGGGCAGTATTGAGGGTGCAGCTGGTCCAATTGCAATCTCAATTTCCTTCCCATTAGAAGCTCATCTGGGCTTTGGTTAGTGGTGGCGTGAGGTGTTATATGTTGGACTAATAGGAATTTGTCAATTTTCTCTTGCCAGTCTCCTGAGCCCATTCTGGTTAGGGTCTCCTTTGTTAGTCTCACCATCCTTTCCGCTTGACCATTCCCTGCTGGGCTGAAGGTGCCACAAGGGCATGTTGTTTGCCAAGCTCTGCTAGGAAGGTCTCCATGCTCTTAGCTGTCAATTGCAGTCCGTTGTCAGAGACTAAAATGTCCGGTAGTCCATGGGTTGCAAATACTCACTGTAGTGTTCGGATGGTTGCTTCCGTTGTGGTCAGCAACATCGATATTACCTCGAGTCACTTTAAGTATGCGTCCATGATTATTAGAAATGATTTCCCTCCCATGGGGCTGGCAAAATCAATGTGGATCCTTGACCACATTGACCAAATCAATGTGGACCTTTGGGTGTCTCCCATTCCTTTGGCGGTGAGCGTGGGGGTGCTGGGCGAGTCTCTTGACATGGTGTGCAGGTTGCTATCCATTCTGTAATGTCCTGGTCTAACTTGGGCAACCAAATGTAGCTTCTGGCCAGCAACTTCAATTGGATTATTCCGGGGTGTCCGATATGTAATGTCTCTAGCGTTTGCCTTTGTAATTTCTTGGGGATTACTACTCTTTCCCCCCAAAGCAAGCAGCCTTTTATGGTGGAGAGTTCTTTCTGCTTGGTGGCATAAGGATGGAATTCTTCTTCCACTTGTTCCTGTGGCCATCCCTTTAACACCCAGTGTCGGCTCGACTCAGTCGGCGAGGGGAAAAACACTAGAGACCACAATAATGTAGAACCAGTCTTCTTTACTCACTGCCTCTCAAGCCTTAGTTACAAATGAAGTCAGCGTTGAGAGCTTCTGCCTCTCAATGCCCTTTTTGAAGACAGCGCCAGCGATTGCACCAATGGGCGATCCTGGCTTGTTACGTCACAGCCAAGCGCCCGTTGCCTCAACCAGGAAGTTAAAGAAACCGGCTGCCTCCACCACCAAATGCCACTGTGCCGCCCTACTCCCAACCAGCTCCCACCACCTGTGAAATCAGGCTTCTGGCTCTGCTTGATACGGCCATTGCTGTGTGTGTGGCTGCAGTACTGGAACTCATCTCCTCGTCATGTGAGTTCCGCATCGTGTGTCCCCTCCCCACAGGATTGATGTCCACAGGACGTGTCGAGACCAGCTGGGCTCGACAGGCAGCTGCCCTCACCAGGAATCCACCTGTAAGAAGGCATAAGAGTATACGTTAGTCACTATGCGTCCACTCTATACACCCTTTAGTGCGGCCTTTTTCTTGATTCCCTCCAGGTTTCGCGGGGTATAGTTTATGATAATGTCATATTAATCTGTCTGCTTTCATATCGGTGTCCCGTACCCACGAGGCCTCCCCAGCCGGATATCCTTTCCATCTTACTATATATTGTAATTTACCCCGGTTATATATAGAGTCTAATATACTTTCCACCTCATAATGATTGCCATGGATGGGATCTGGTCTATCGTATGATTGCCTTAGGTCTGTAACTGGTTTTAGTAAACTAACGTGAAACACGGGGTGGATACGGCTTAAGAGGGGAGGTAACTTTAACTTTACAGTTACAGGATTAATGACTTGAAGAACCGTCAAGGGACCTATGTATTTGGGGCCAAGTTTTCTGCTTGGCTGTTTTAGGTTTAAATATTTGGTCGATAGGAATACTTGATCTCCCACCCGGAGGGGTTTGTGCATTGCACATTTTTTATCTGCCTGCTTTTTGTAGTCGTCATGAGCTTTTAGCAACTTGAGCTTTTCTGTACTTGTGGCCAGAGGGTTTCTATCTGGGATATCCATTTGTCTGGGGATATCGGCTCCTTTGATGTGAGGTTATGTTCCAGTTCAGGCATGGCAGGGAACTCCATTCCCATCACTATTTGAAATGGAGTGAAACCTGTACTTCGGTGCACTGAATTATTATATGCCACCTCCACGAATGGTAATAACAAAGCCCAGTCGTCCTGTTGGTAGGATACATATGTTCTTAAATAGCATTCTACTACCACATTCACTCTCTCAGCTGCCCCATTGGTAGCCGGATGATAGGTGGAGCTGAGGCCTTGTGCAGTCCTTAATCGCCTCAGGAAGTAGCACCAGAATCTAGCGGTAAATTGTACCCCTCGGTCTGAAATTATTCATTTGGGAGCTCCATGAAGGCGGTATACATGTTGTATAAAGAGCAGTGCTAATTTTTTCGTTGACAGCAATCCCTTACAGGGTATAAAATGGGCTTGTTTGGAGAAGAGATCAACTATGGTCCAAATGACTGTATGTCCGTGACTGTTTGGCAACTCCATAATAAAATCCATAGAGATCTCTTCCCAAGGTTTGGTGGGATTGGCCACCAACTGTAGCAACCCCAATGGTTTCCCAGACCTCCCTTTCATACTCATACACATTGGGCAACTCTTTACATATTTTTCTATCTCTGATTTCGTTCGAGGCCACCAGAATTGACACCGGACCAAGTGAAGGGTTTTCAGGAACCCGAAATGTCCTGCCTGTTTAACATTGTGACACCTCTTCAGCACTCTATCTCTCAACTCCTTTGGAATGTACAATTTGTCCGCCTTCCAGGCTAACCCATGCCGCATAACAACCCCGAGGCTAGGATCACCTACTTCTTGGTCGGTTTTTAAAACTCCGCACAGAACATCCTCCCATGGACTTTCCAGCGTACTACTATGGCTAGTTTCAATACTATGTGGTCCAGGTATCATTGCCTGGACCACCTCTTCCCTTTTACTATCCCACTGTGGCAGACGAGATAGAGCATCTGCCAAGAAATTTTTCCCAGCTGGTATATATTTTAAGAGAAAATTAAATCTCTTAAAATATTGGGCCCAGAGCACCTGTTTGGGAGATAATTTATGAAGGGTTTGGAGGGCCTTCAAGTTCTTGTGGTCCGTCCAAACCTTAAACAGGACAGATCGCCCTCTAACAAATGCCTCCATGTAAGTAGCGCCCAACGTATGGCAAATGCTTCCTTCTCCTAAATGGTCCAACCCCATTCTGTAGGGGTTAACTTTCTCGATGTATAAGCACACGGCTGTAATTGACCCTGTTTGCATTAGCACAGCCCCTATGGCCACATCACTGGCGTCAGCCTGCACTATAAAAGGTGACATTGGGTCCGGATGCTTCAGAATAGGTTCTCTGGAAAATAGTTCCTTTAAATGATCAAATGCAGTTTGGCACTTCGTTGACCAGGGTGTGGCCTGTCCTGGGTGGGGCCTGGCCCCCAGGTCTTTCGTACGAAGGAGATCCATCAAAGGTAAAGCAATAGAAGCAAATGAGGGAATAAATTGCCTATAAAAGTTGGCAAACCCCAAGAAGCTCTGCAACTGTTTTCGAGTCCTTGGGGGTTGCCAACCCGACAGCTTTTACTTTCGTGGGATCCATTTCCACACCTTGAGGTGAGATCCTGTATCCCAAATAATCGATTGCTGATTTGTGACTCACACTTCAACAATTTCACATATAACCTTGCTTTGAACAGTTTTTCCAATACTTTCCGGACCAACTTCACATGTTCCTCTAATGTTTCAGTGTATATTAGTATATCATCCAAATATACTAACACGCCGTGATATAAATGCTCATGCAACATCTCATTTATAAGTTGCATAAACATTCCAGGTGCTCCCTGAAGGCCAAAAGGCATCACCTGGAATTGGTAGCTACCCAAGGGACAAGTGAAAGTGGTTTTCCACTCGTCCCCAGGGTGTATACAGACCCGATAATATGCTTCGCATAGATCGAGTTTCGTGAACATGCGTCCTTTTGACAACGTGGCTAAAAGATCTTTGAACAGCGGAAGGGGGTATACGTGCTCCATGCACACTGTGTTAAGCCCTCTAAAATCCACACATAAGCGAAGGCCACCATCCTTCTTCTCACGGAAGAGAACTGGTGCAGCTATACGAGCTCTGCTTGGTGTTATAAACCCCCGTGCCAGGTTTTTGTCAATGTATCTTCTCATTTCTGTTAATTCAGCTGGTGTCATAGCATACATCCTCGGCTTTGGCAATTTGACATTTGGCAATAGTTCTATTGTGCAATCCGTAGATCTATGGGGAGGTAGTACCTCACATTCTTTTTCATCAAACACCTCTGCCAGATCTCTATATTCCACTGGGAACCCTTCAGATGTCATCCGTATCGTTTTAACGTCTTGTGGACTACTCTCCTTACACAGGATGGGTTTGGGACCGAGCTCTAGGCGTAGTTTATGAAAAAAAACCTCCCACCAAATGAGTGGTTTCCATTTGTCAAGCCATACTAAACCGAGCACCATGGACTCGGTCATACGTTCTATCACTATAAATCTCAACAACTCCTTATGTCCACCGAACTCCAACTATACCTTCTCTGTCACATGTGAGGCCAGTTTGCCACCCAACACCAAGCCATCCATCTGTTCAAAACGGATAGCTTGGGGTAACTTAACCATGGCCAAACCTAGGTTCTCAGCCACCTCCCACTGGATCAAACATCGCATACAGCCTGAGTCAATCAACGCCCCACGGTGTAGTGCCACCGCTGTATGCGTGTTTCGTAGCATAACTGGAATGACAAAGGGACACACAGGATCACTTACCATCAGGTCCTCTATGGTTTCCTCTGAACTATCCACTGACATAACTGTCATGGCTCCAGCGGATGTTATTGAGTCACTTGCTGACATGGTAACAGAAGACGGAAGCAACACTGCTGCTTGTGATCTAGCTGGCGAGGTGGACCGGGGTCGCTGTTTGGATCCCGCCTCCATTGCTGGCGCTGGGTTTTGTAACAGTGGTACCGGGCAATCGGCCACACGATGTCCTTCGAGATTGCACCTAAAGCAGTGGAATATAGAACCCCTCGACTGCCCCCCACCATTCGAGCCTGACATTCCTCCAGTCCCCTGAGTGTGCGGAGCAACCGGCTTGTCCAGAGCTTGGCAACCAAGACCACTCCTCCTATCGTTACATTGCCTGAACTCCCTTAAGCCTACCTCTAATTCTATTGCCGCAGTACACCAAGCTGACAAAAGAGGAGGGAGACCTCTGTACACACACGCTTGCCGGAGCTCACAATCCAGCCCCGAATGAAACTAGTGCATAAGCATGCATTCTGGCCAAGACTGGAGGTGGCCAGATAACTGTTTAAACTCCTTGATGTATTCTTGTACAGGTCTGCTGCCCTGGTGCAATGACATTAGCTCCCCTTCAGCTGTACTCTGGTCAGCTGTACTCTGGTGTTGTCCTCAAACCTCCGTCTTAACGCATCTAGGAAAGGACCAATGGCTGCTAACTCAGGAGCATGGTCGCTGTGCAAGTCAGCTATCCAATTGGCCGCTTCACCAGACAACACTCCAGTCACTAAAACTACAAATGCCCACTGCGAGGGATACATATGGGCGTATAGGTCCATATTACTTAAAACCTGACTGATAAACAGTGCCACGCTATCCGCGCTACCATCAAAGGCAGCCTGTAAGGGTGGGGGCCCCCACAGGGGTTGGCATGCCCATCCAGCTTGCAACAGTTGATCCATTGGCCAAGGCCTCTCTACAGGTCTCCTCTCTAGGCCATCTACCCCCACCAGGTTAGTTCTGGCCCTCCTCTCCCGTTCCGGGGCTCCCGGAGCCTCATGACGCCTGGGCTCCGTTCGGATGATTTCTCCCAAGGAAGCATCCGGCCCAGGAGTAACCGGGCCGCTTTCCCGTTCTTGCCACCTAGTACTACCTTTACTCCAGTGGGACTGCTGGTGGGGTGGAGTTGGACCGCCCCTAAAGCTCAGTTCTCCAAACTTTGCCCGTAAGAACTCCAGCATGTCATCCCCAGGGAGAGTGGAACATGACCAATCCCCCTCACCATCGGACATCCAACGCCTCTCCCTCCATTGCTCAAATTGCGGCTTAGCCCCCTCCTTCTCAGCCAACACAGAGTTGTGCCACCACTGATCACGGGAGCAGTCCTCACCCCCCTCCTTGGACCGCCTCTCCATCTGAGACCTCATAGCCTTGTGCGGATCTGCCTTCCGCTCCTTAGGTCTCACCACTACATCCTCACAGGCACCGGCTCTGCGGTCCTCTTCAGTCGGCACAACTGCAGGGCCTGCCGATGCTTCTGTGTCCTCGTCTGCCTGCCATTCCACAGCCATCGTTGAGCCAAACGAAAAGAGAATGCAGACTTTCTGTCGGCTAGACTCGGTCGACGAGGGGAAAAACACTAGAGACCACAATAATGTAGAACCAGTTTTCTTTACTCGCTGCCATTCAAGACTTAGTTACAAATGAAGTCGGCGTTGAGAGCTTCTGCCTCTCAATGCCCTTTTTGAAGACGGTGCCGACGGATTGCACCAATGGGCGATCCTGGCTTGTTATGTCACAGCCAAGCACCCATCGCCTCAACCAGAAGTTAAAGAAACCGGCCACCTCCACCACCAAACGCCACCATGCCGCCCTACTCCCAACCGGCTTCCACTACCTGTGAAATCAGGCTTCTGGCTCTGCTTGATATGGCCATTGCTGTGTGTGTGGCTGAAGTACTGGAACTCATCTCCTCGTCGTGTGAGTTCCGCATTGTGTGTCCTCTCCCCGCAGGATTGACGTCCACAGGACATGTCGAGACCAGCTGGGCTCGACACCCAGTTCATGACTCGGGATAGCGTCCTGTCTTTCTTTGTGTGTTCGGTGACTTTGTTTGATGTCACCGGGTAGTTGTTTCCCGCATCCACGAGGAAGATGCTGTGCGTTGATGCCAGATCAACCACTGGTTAGTCAATGGGGCATCAGCTAAGTGTGTCTGCATTGCAGATGGACTTGCCAGGATGGTGTAACAACTGGTAATTGTACCCTGATAGGAAAATAGATCAGCGGGTCATCCTTGGGGACATGAATGCAGGCGTTTGTTAGTTTCCAGCAAGAAGACCTAGCAGCAGCTTGTGATTGGTGACTAACTTGAATCTTCTGCTGTAGAGGTACTCATGGAAGCGCTTTATGCCTGCGACGGTGGCCAGTGCTTCCTTCTCGATCTGGCTGTAGTTCCTTTCAGCCGATGATAAGATCTTGGAGTAGTATGTGATGGGTGCTTCTGTGCTGTTTGGAAGTTTGTGGCTGAGTACCGCGCCAACTCCGTATGGTGATACGTCGCATATGAGAACGAGGAGGGTTTTGTTGTATTGGATCAAGAAGCTGTCTGATGACAATAGGTTCTTTACTGCCATGAATGCTTGGTCGTCTCTCTTCCCCCAAGTGGCCGCCTTGCCCAGTAGTCGGTGGAGTGGTTCAGTGACGGTCACCTTCTGATTTAAAAACATGCTGTAAAAATCCAGCAATCCAAGGAAGGCTTGTAGCTCATTTTTATTTTGGGAGGTTGGGGCTTCTTTAATGGCCTTGTTTTTTCATTTGTGTGGTGGATGCCTGACCTGTCGATCAAATATCCCAGGAACTCCACTTGGCTGATGCCAATTTTACACTCTTTCCTTTTTACTCTAAATCCTTTCTTTTGGAACTGACTCAGTGTGAATCTGAGCCTTTCCAAAAGTTGGGCTTTGGAGTTCCTAGATATCAATACATCGTCAAAGTATGGCAACACCCCTGGAATTCCTTGTAGCAGGCGTTCCATCATACTTTGGAATATACCAGGGGCAGTGCTGACTCCGAATTGGAGTCGGTTGCACTTAAAGTCTCCCCTGTGTGTGACTATTGTTTGGGCCTCCGCAGTGCTGGCATCCACTGGCAATTGTTGGTATGCCTGGGCTAAGTGTAATTTTGTGAAAATGGTCCCATTGCCCAGAGAATGCAACAGATGTTGCACTATTGGAACCGGATATGTGCTCTGCTGTAGTATCTTGTTTATAGTGCACTTATAGTCAGCGCAGATGCGAATTGAGCCATCTGGGTTCATGGGAGTGATTATGGGTGTCTCCCATGTGGCATGGTCGATTGGTTCCAGGATACCCTGGGTAATTAATTTATCTAATTGCTCATCAACCTTGGGCCAGAGAGCAAAGGGAACCCTGCGGGCTTAAGCCTGATTGGGGTTACACTCGGGTCAAGGTTAAATGAGATGGGTTTGCCCCTGAATTTACCTAGGTTTCCATCGAATACGTCCTGGAAATCCTCTAGTAATTTGTCCAGGTCATCCATCTGGATCTTGTGGATTCCTGTGATGCCCAGACCTAGGGGTCTGAACCACTCCATGCCTAGCAGGATTGGGTGGTCACTGGATACGACTGTGATGGGAAGAGTGCCTTTGAATTGTTTGAATTTGAACATATTCTCCAGTGCCACAAAATTGTATATGGATGCAATTTCCCGCAATGCAGTGATGAAGTCGTTTACTGATTCACCTTCACGCTGGTAACGGTGGTAGAACTCATTTCTGCTCACCAGAAGGGTTGCTGTTGGGGCATAGTGTTCCTTCAGCGTTGATTGTAGCGTGGTCCAAGAGACTGCCTCAATATCCACTAGAGATATAAGGGTGATCGCCATCTTGAGGACCTTGTTGCCACAGTACGTTAGGAATTCGCTTCCAGAAATTGACTGAATCGAGTCATAAATACATGCCATTCCTCAGTGTCTGGGTTGAATGGTGCTGGTGCTGGGGATTGCTTCCTTTCCATCTTCCTCCTTTGGTGAGGTTTAAGATGGCTGCTGGTGCCCACGAGGTGGTCGTTGGTGAGGTTTAAGATGGCTATTGGTGCCCACAAGATGATGGTTGTGCTGAGGTTCTTGTTTCCTTCATCACTAATGTTAGATTCGGCGCAGGGTAAAGAGACATGGCAAGTGGTGGTTGTTCAGCACTTTATTTCGGCAAAGATGCAGTAACAAGCAGCTGGCAGGCTGCCAGGGCTCGGCTTATATAGAGCTCCGGCAGCCTAGCCGGTCAATGACATACATTTAAGTTTCCCGCCGCTTGATCAACCAATCAGCAGCAGGCATGCAAAAGAAGGGGGACATACTAGGGTGTAACAGTTTACTTCATTGTCATTGCACCTCATACAATGAAATTAAATGCCATCTTCATGGTACATTGTGGTTATAATAATAAAACACAAACACACATCCTTCACATCCTATACAATTTAATTTTAAAACAATATTGCATTACTATTGTATTATATAGTAGAATTCAATATAGTTTACTGCCCTGGGTTAGAAGTTGTTTTTCAGCCTATTTGTCCTTGTTTTTCTTATCCTGTACCATCTGCCAGATGGTAATAGTTAAAAAAAAGGGTGCCCAGGATGACATGGATCTTTAAGAATGTTTTGAACTCTCTTAAGGCAGCAGGATCTATAAAGCTCTTCCAAAGAGGGGAGAGGGCAACCAATGATCCTCTGAGCAATAATGTTAACCCTCTGGAGCACTGTCCTATCTGCAACTGTGCAATTGGCAAACCATACACAGGTGCAGTAAGTTAAAATTATGCAGTTGTTAAGCAAATCTGGCTTCCCCATTGACTCTGCTTGTCAGAAACCAGTTGGGAAGGTTGCAAATGGTGATCCTGGGATGCCACAACCACTGTAAATGCATCCTAGCTACCAGGGGCTTGAATCCTGTGACTCTGGAAATATAGTTCAAAGTGTGAGGACCAGTTGTAAGTCCCTTTTTCAGTGTTGTTGTAATTTCAGTTGCAAAAGGAATGGTTGTAAGTCAAAGACTATTATACTTCTTAGTATCACTTCTAATGGGTCTGTCTGCAAAACATTAAACATGAAGAATTACAGATTTCCTATGAATGTGTACAGTATTTTTTCTATCACATGCTGGAAGATTTAATTTCCCCTTCTCATAAAAGGTGTATTCATCCAGCGATGCAAGGAAATGTTGCTACTGTTGCCAAATGCAGAAGAGATTTAAAAATGATCTGTAGCATCCCCACCATAACTCTTCTTCACCTGGTCTATCAGATTAATTAATCTTTGCCCACCATCTGGCTCTAAAGATTTAGCCTTCAGCACTACACAAGACAAATGGTTTTATAAAATAAGTTCTGCATAACTGAAATTAGCACTCAGATTCCCAGCTTTTGCAGTGACGTGTTTTTCAGTTGTATGGCAACTGAAACAGGGAGTTGCATATATTAGTTACCTTCTCATTTTCATGCATACTCACATTCTTGACTTTAGTTTTCAAAAGGTCCATTCTTCCCTGTATTGCTCGCAATGTGGAGCAAGCAGCAGCCCAAAGGGAAATGATATTGATTTATCTAGTGAAATAGGTAGAGTGTTGTTGCTCTTGCTAATAAACAACAGAGATAGACACACAGCGATAGATATCATAGATTGCAGTCTTACATTCAAAATTCTACTCAACACAGTAAAGCTCAGTACTAGTGCAATCCTAAATACAAGTAGTCCTTGCGTATTGACCATAATTGGGACTGGCACCGTATCCTGCATTTACAGCATTCTTCTGTGAGTCTTTGTTTTGGAATGTTATGGAATGCTTCTCCCTTCCCAAGGAAGTCAGCCTTGGTGACCTCTGAAGTTGTTTTGTTGTTGAGAAAGAGAAAGGAGGCATCCAGAAGGGATGGAGGGATGACTTTTGAGGGCATAAAATGTTTTGGGAGAACAAATGTCATCCCTATCAAATGGGAAAGAAGGACTTGGAATGTTGCAGATCTATAGCAGGCATGGTCCTCAAACAAATGGCAATTTTGTAAGGTACAATTCACTTCAGACCCAGCATAATTTATTACAAACAATGTCATATTATTTTTTCACTTTCTTACATTGGGTTATTAACTTGGTGGATCAAGGAAATGCCGTAGTCGGTACATGTGGACCATCAAAATAGCCTCCTCAGAATGCCTCTGATTAAATGGAGTCATATTCCATTTAATAAAATGGTAAAATATGGGCTGAATGATAGCATTGTTAGATGAACTCACCACTGGTTGCATGACCCGCTCAAAAATGGGTTATTAATAGCTCCAATTCAGCTTGAAGAAAGTACTGAGTGAAGTGCCATATGGTTCAGTGCTAGGTACTGTGTTGTTCAGCATTTTTTTCAATGTGGCAGGTGAAGGGGATTCTTATCCCCTTCCTTGAAGGAAGGGGAGTCCTTGAAGATGACTCAGGGCTGGAAGATATGGTTAACAATATAAATGAAAGACAGAAGATAAAACTGGATTAGACAGGATTGTATAGCAGGCTGAAATGACTAGAGTAGAATTTAACAAGCAGAAATGTTAAGTAAAAAAAGTACATTAATTATATAAGTAAAGAAAAAGAACCCAGCCATCTAAAATACTAATCTCTGTGCATCAACTAAACTATGGGCCCTTGGCCCATAATCTGCATAGAAGAATATACATATAGACCAAGCATTTATAAATATATTTGTATATTTTGCAATCTTTTAATTTCTTAACAGTTTAGGTAAATTTTTCCAATTTTCTAATTTCAAACTCTCACCAGCCAATTCTTCCATGATACCTTTAGGGCTGAAGATAACAGCCCATTCTTTGATTCAGCAAAAACTTATTATTCTCAGAAAAGAAAGAAGAAAAGAGAAAGAGAGAAAGAGAAAGAGAGAAAGAAGGAGAGAGTAGGAGAGAGAAAGAGAGAGAAAAAGAGAGAAAGAAAGAAAGAGAAAGAAAGAAGGAAAGGGAAAGAAGGAAAGAGGGAAGAAAAGAAGGAAGGAAGGAAAGAAAGAAAGAGAAAGAAAGAAAAAGAAAGAAAGAAAGAAAGAAAGAAAGAAAGAAAGAAAGAAAGAAAGAAAG
>JANHFM010004716.1:46079-56602 GCA_032468115.1 Grayia smithii | reverse complement strand
GTGGTAAAATTTACTGTTTTAATTTAAGAGTAGAACATATCTCATTTTGTTTCTACTTGGAAACCATTTCTGGACTTTTTGCTCAAAACCGAAAAGAAATGAAACTTTGGATGATTAGAATGATTTTCCTTCTAATTATAGAACTGGCTTGAAATGTGGTGAAATGTAAAGCAAAAATTGTTCTATTTTTGCAACATATTGCACCAAAGAACCTCGGAAGTCATTACTTTTTTCTTCTCTCTTTCTATTTTTCATCTTTCTTAAATAGGATTCTAGCTTTTGTTTCTTCTACATTTTCGATTACTCTAAAGTTTATTCTATATTTTATCTTGTAATGAAACTTAATAAAAAATTTAAAAGTGAAGGGGAAAACAAAAGAAATAAGGAACCTCTAGATGCTGAGTGCTGATATAGAAGAGTGTAACAGCTATGACATTATGTCTTCTTTGGAAGCTTTTTAACAAAATCTAACTGTCCCCTCCTGGAGACAGAAATATGAGGCTGACTCAGAGAGCAATTTCGGTGTTGGCTTTTAAGGATGGGGGGAAATGAAGAAAAAAAAGGGGGGGGGAAATCTAAAAAAAATAATAATAAGTTTATATCCACTGGAAACTTGACTACAGAGCCATCCTAGTACTGGCTGGGATTCAAGTTTTTAAAACGTCTTTTTCAAAGATAGCTGAATGACAGTTTTGTTTCAAGCTCCGGGTGAGTGAAATATGGATATAATTTTAAACATTGCAGAGGGGAAAACCCAACTTACTAAGCGGTGCTGACCATATTTGAAACTTAGATGAAAGCGTGGAAAATTTGAATCCGGTGATTTTTTTCCCCCCTATGTGAAAATATACATTTTGCACTGAATGGACAAGGATGTTGGGACACTTAAGTCCATTGTATAATAATATTTAGCTTCGCTGCGACACTCTTCATGTTTAAAATCCTTTATAAACATTAATTAATCCTCACCGCACTCCTGTGAGTTAGGGAAGGACGATTGTTAAAATAGGGTGCATAATTCACAATGAATAATTAATCTGGAGTCCTGCCACCAATTCTCCTGAAATCCCCATCAGCGAATTGTTCAGACTGAAGGCAATTTTCTGTAGGCTTTGTATTGACTTAAAAAAAACCAAAACCTGATCTTCCCGGTGGTTGAATATCACATGGATGTTAAATTCAAGGGATTTATTAATTGTGCCGCTGATTTACCAAAACATGAAGAAGCTGGAATTTGAAAACTTTAACCACTGATGTGTGAAGCCTGGTTGCTATTATTCATTGGAGAGGAAGTTGGGAGTTTGGCATCTTCTCAGAGTCATGTTTTCTTCCAGATAACCTATAACTGGATCAAATAATTCTAGTCCAATGATGATACAGGAAACCAGGCAGGGGTCAGATTCAAACATTTTTAGCAACTGGTTCTCTGCATAGTTGCTGGGTGGGCGTGGCCATGGTGGGCGTGGCCTACTCGGCGTTCCATCCAACCTGCAGGGTGCCCGAAACCTTGGGAAGAAGCGAAGGCTCTGCAGCCTAGACTAGCTCAGCCGAGCGCCCAGCAGGGTTTCCGGGAACAATCACAGAAGAGCCAGGGTTGCAGGAGCACGGAGATGGGCGCCCCCTCCTTCTCTCACCCCACTTAGGCGACCCCTGTGAAAGGGTCATTCGACACCCCCCCAAAGGGGTTGAGAACCACTGACCTAGAGCATGGTATACATGGCATACTTCTACATTTGACAGACAGTCTGGAATAACGGATTATGAGTGGGTTAATTCAAAGGTGTTCTGTATTCACATTGCTTATTTAGAAGTTTGAGTTGGCAACAGTGAGAGCTTAAAATCGCCTGAGGAAAATGCCTGTACAATAATTGATTTTGTAAAATCCTAGGCGATAGTTACCCTGGGAATGAGTACCACCCGGATACTTGTTAGTACATGCGAACACATTATTTCATGGAGTTGTGTTGTCTATCTTTATTTGTTGTTCTTGAAGCATGTTTTTCAACATGCTTGTCACACTGACCTAATTTATCGCTGTTGGCTGGTGCTTGAAAGGCACTTTGGGATCAGATTGTGTCCCGGCGTTTCTGAATCTGAGCATTTGGGTACTGAGGGCCCTAATAGGCTTGCACTCTGAATCCTGGTCAAAGGAATATCACAAGACTATTTAGCACCCAAGTATTTGGATATACCCACAATGGCTCCTGCAAAACTCTTTGGTCACAGACCCATCCCCCTGGAGTCTGGGTCCCGAGGATGACATCCTGGCCAGTGCAGCACAATCTCCCTGCCTCTCCCGATTTCTTTTACAGGGGGAAGCATCATGCCAGGCCCCAGTCGGTTGGAAAAGCCCACTGCCGGCTTTTCCGTAGGAGAGCGAGAACCGGTTCAGATTGCATAGGATTTGTCCTGTGTAAATGGAGTCACGCAGCTTCTCCCTTGCTGGAGGCTCACAGAAAGGAAAGTGAACAGCTTCTGCGCATTTCATCAGTTGAGTCAGAGGCCACTTTATATCTTTACTTCTTTATAACATCTGCATATTAGGTGTGGCTTGTCAATCCACTTATCTGTGGTGGGCCTGCTTTTCCCAAGAGATAGGAAACTTAATATTCACCACACAGGCAGATAGATTAGACTGCTGGCCCTGCAGGAAAGAGACAGGCTCTGCAGCATGAGTGGCTGGGGACCTCTGGGAGTTGAAGTCCACAAGTCTTTGGAGACACACACACCCCTCACTCTACAGTTTTCAGATCTCCTGACCTGAGTAGCAGCTGCAGCAAGATAACCTATTTATGCTTCTGCCGAATAGGAGTCCCACATTCTCATGGAGACAACCGACCGTTGTCATCCAGTCGTGGTGCTGCCTTTCTTCTTACCTGCTACCTGTGCACAAGACAGCAGTGGCATGTTTCACTTGCAGCTGCAGGGCCGTGTTCTGGAGAGACCTTACTAGCTGGGAAGAAAATCCAGATATTGTTGTCAGGATAAACCTTTTTTTAAAAAAAATAATAAACTGGCCTACGTGTTTGCAAGAGGTGAGGCTCGGGGGAGTCAACTGCTATCTCGCCCAAGCAGAAGACTGATTGGAGGGGTGGAGGAGAACCAGGGAAGCCTATCGCTTAGTAGGCAGAAGGGGGAAAAGAAGGGTTAGAAAGACATGCGTGGAGTCTGGGAATTCCCTGCCCATCCGCTCAGTTTGGCCTTTCAGTGTGTTTCAGGGCCAAATCAAGGCGCCAGACTTCCTAGGGCAAGCAGGGAGGCTGCGGATCTGCTCCGTTCCTTTTAGGTTTCGAGGTATTGAGGAACAGGAGAAAAGAAGTTTCGTGCTGTATGAGGGGCTGCTCTTTTCTAGCCTTGATTGCTGGCAGTCTGTTCGCTTCAACTTCACGGCTCTTCATTTTTCTGGAAAGCACATTTATCGCGCCCTCCCTTTAGATCAGTGTTTCTCAATCTCAGCGAGTTTAAGACCTGTGGATTTCAACTCCCAGAATTACCCCGACAGCTTGACTGGCTGGGGAATTCTGGGAGTTGAAGTTCACAGGTCTTAAACTCGCTGAGGTTGAGAAACACTGCTTTAGATCCTAACTGCCCCAACTGGGCAAGTTTTTAAATCATGTATGATGTGAAACACATGAGATGATGTGTTTCCCGCCTCTTCCTGCTTCAGTGTGACTTTGATATACCATATTGTTGCATTGCTCTGGTTGCATCATATTTTACTTGAACTACTTTTTTTGTTGAATTTATTTGCTGCACATCTCCTAGCAAAGGACTCTGGGCAGCATCTTGATTACAATAGTTTCGTGTGTGCAGGAATCCCCACCACCATTTTTTGTAGGTTTGTGATGCTATTCAGTTATAATTGAAATGATTAAAGATCAGTGTCAATATTCTAATGGGGCATAATTAACACGCAGATGGCAAGCCATTAACCAGGGAACAGGCTCCTGAGTTCACATCCATCCTTCCCATAGACCAACTAGAGTTTTACTAATACAGCTTAAGTACTGGAATTAGATTTTCAAAATCAGCATTGCAAATATTAAGAGTTTTTTTTCCCTTTGGTGGAGTTCAAAAGACCAACCCTGATTCTCTTCCCCTAGAATGAGGAAAAGACAGGTATTGCAAGGGGCAGGAGCTTCTCCTCTACATGCTGGGAAGGTGTGTCCCCCGTCCCCCCCCTGTAAGTGAATATGTGAGTTTGCCCGTCCCTGAGCCTTTTTGCAGGGGCTTTGCAGATGGGCCTGCGTGCCTTGCTTGGAGGAAGAAGGTCCACCTTAGCCAAGATCTCACTTGGAAAAATAACACATCCAGGTGCTCAGGAGGGCCCAACAGAGACTCCATTTCCTTAAGGTCTTGCAGAAAAATCAGGTGGAACAATCACTGATTATTTCCTTTTATCAGTCTGAGATAGAAAGCATCCTCACGTATTGTGTGACGGTATGGTCTGCTGGCCTGACAGCCGTGGACAGAAAGGCATTACGGTGGGTGATGAACACAGCACAAAAAAATCATGGGCTGCCCTGACCTCATTGGATGAAATTGCCAGGACCCGCTGCCTTAGCAGTGAGGAAAATCCTCAGGGACAATTCACACTCTGTCAGCACTTCTTTACTCTCCTGCCATCGGACAGGAGATAGAGAAGCATAGCCAGCCAAACAAATAGGTTGAAAAATAGCTTTCATCCGTGGGCCGTCAGACTTCTGAACGCAACATAACATCATCATTAGGTTTAATATGATAGACTTGCAGGGCCAGTGCAACGTGCAACATGTTCATACCCGTGTAATATAGTATAATGTTATATACATATATGTATATGGGAATGTGTGCTAGTTATTACTTATTGGGGTTTAGGGATTTTCTTTATTTGAGTTTGAGTATTGAGATGTATTCTGTGGGCGGGGGGGGAGGGCCGCACCAAGGGAGGTCATTCAATCTCATTGTTCACATGTACAATAAAGGTTTGGTTTCATTTGATTTGACTGCTCAACACTGACTGCTGACGTGTCTGTATTGACTGTTGCTTCATGTCCTCCTAGGTGGATTGCGTGGGATAGCCAGAGGTGGCATTGCAGGACTCATGCTCACAGGTCTCTATGCACTCTACAACAACTGGGAGCACATGAGGGGCTCCATGCAACAGCAGTCCCTTTGAGCAGAGCGGAGGACGGAGCCTCTACCCATGTAGTGCAATCAGACTTCACCCCCTTCGTCGTTACAATACCTAGCGGACACCCACCCACCCCCACACACTCAAGACCACAGGTTCTCATAGCCCGGTTCTTGAGCAGCGGCTGGTAAAAAGGGCCATTTTATCTGCCAAGTTGAAGATCTCGTCTCCGTAAGCATGTTCACTTTCGGTCAGTTTGTACACCGAGACCATTGCTTAATTTGACTGTAATAAAATGTGTGTGCTGAAAAACTCACTTCTACTTGTCACACGGATGTTTCTAAAAGCTCCTGCCTACGGCCCCACCTTAGCAAAGCACCAGGGGTCAGCATTCAAGGTAGGTAGTAAGTCCTTCCTTCGGAGCAAGAGAGACAGACATTGCGGTCACAGTTCATCATACAGAACCGGCAGGTGTTGTGAAGGGTACCACTCATCTTTTACTTAAAATGCTTGCCGCCCCACATAGTGTTCTTTCACGGATAATTTTCTGGATGCTGAGCTGAAAACATGTTCTGGTAATTTTCTACAATCCTTAGTTATAGACATAAATGGTGAAGTGCATGTTTTAAGAAGAAAAGTTTGACTTGTGAAACAATTGCTTTATTAAGTCGATTTCTAGAGCAGAGGTCTTCAAACTTGGCAGCTTTTAGGACTTCTATGCTGGCTGGAGAATTCTGGGAGTTGAAGTCCACAAGTCTTGAAGCTGCCAAGTTTGAAGTCCTCTGTTCTAGAGTGTATAGGCTGAGGTTTGATGATTTCCTTTAAGTAACATTCTTTCAAAACGGGTTGGAAATGCCTGGCCCTTCCTTCACCCCCTCCTCCTCTTTACATTGTAGATTTCTCTTCTCTTGCCACTTCAGCTTCTTTAAAGCAGTTCTAAAGAGCTCTGAATACCTACCCTTTGCTAATAAGCTTGTGCAGAAAAGCAGTGGAGAGCCAGGCATGGGCAGCGGGAACCATGTCATCGTACTCACTCGCTTTTGGTAAGGTGATGATGCCCATCACCATGAAGCTTGTCATGGCCACAAACGTAATTCGTGGCGTTAAGCAGGGTTCGTACTTAGACGGCTACAGATCGCCCTGGGAGATTGAGAAAGCCATGGGATGCAACTATGGTAAACTATTCCCAGACATGCCCATATATTTACCAAGACTCAAGGCCGGCTTTCTGGTCCCAAGCACATTCCGTTTTGTAAGGAAAAACAACGTCCAAACAGTTTGATGCTCATCTAAGCATAGAGCATCTCTGTGAACCTTAAGGGAATCTGATCCACTCTGTGATGTGAGAGTGTTTGGGAGTAAGGCTTAGGTGTTTTGTGGATTTCAGACATTAAGCCACGAATGAAGGCAAGTCTATGTGTCCCATAGATAATCGTTCACTGCCAGATCTGGGTTGGTTACCAGGACCAGGGATTTACTCTTCCGAGCTTCTTCAAGGAACACCTCTCTATATGAGCTTTGGGCTATTCCATGAGCTATTGGCTATTATTATTATTAGTGGCTATTCTATGAGCCACTAGGAAGGCACCACATAAACAACTCGCGGGATAGCCCAAAGCACATATTCCAGTAGAGGCGCCTTCCTTGACGATGCGCTCCAGCGTGAGTCTGAAGGCTGGGAAAAGGACATCTGTGCTCCCGGTGACCGACAGATTCCACCTTGCATTGATCAATCCCATCAACAGAGCTACGAAAAGAACAACTTCACGCAAATGTACTTTCTATTCACAATGGTTTAATGGCATACTTCATTAGCATCACAAACATGGGATTAAGAGACAGCGCGGGGAGGGGGGGTTTGATTGCATTACATATCATTCAGGTCTTCCACAGACCTCCCTCAGGAACCTGAACAGATACATTGTTAAGCACTGAAAGGCAAATTTGTGAATTTTAACAGATTTTTGAGAACGCAGTGGTTAATTCTTAGGATAGCCGGAAGGCCTATTATTCCTGTGAAATGTCTAGCAATTAAAAGTGTACCTGTGGTAAGCCAAGAGCACTTCAAAAACATTTTCATTTCTTTAAAAAATTAGTTGCCCCCACAAATTGTGGAAGCAGGTAAAAGTGGTATTCAAAGTTCAGCATTGAAGTTTCTAAGGCTACTGTCAACCTGTCGGGATGATAATTCATAGCGCAAGAAAAATAAAAATTAATTTTTGTTCTGCAATACAAAGGATACAACTTATGCTTTAAAATCGCATACATTTCATCCACTCTGTGCTCAATTTCACCTGCCCCTTTCCCATCCTAGTTACCTTCACCAGGATATCGCCAAAGTTGCCAGGTGCCCATGCCAATCTGTAGGGCATGCCATCGTCTTTCAGCAGAGAAGAGTGTGTATACATTATACAGAACACACAATTCAGAAGTGTCTTAATGACACTTAAGAGCTGTACCTTGTGAACATGTTCTGTAAATATATTTAAAATTGGAAAAGAAGGGCCAATGGTGTGTGCTCTGGATAAAATTCTGCCTCTCCCACCCCAGCTAAGGTTCATTCTGTCAGAATTTATTTCAAAATACTGGCTTTTACATTTAACGGCTTTCATGAGATGAGTCACAACAGGCTCTTCATGTCCCAGATCAAGAGAACCCAACAAGGGCACTTCTGTTTGAGGACTCCAAAGTCCATTTTCTGCAGCCCAACACCAGCTACATACAGCTTTTAAAGTGACATTCGAAATCTGGAAAAGGCAGATGGTCAAAAACACAGGAGAAGCGACAGGCTGTAGTCACTCATTCCAAGGTGTGCGATGATCAGCAGGAAATCAAAGCCATCGTTTGAATCACACTGCGGGGTTGTTTACTTTTTTCACATCTAGGAAACAAACCCAGAATTGTGTTAAAACAAAAACAGTGCTAATCACGGTCAACCAGTGATGGGTCACCTGATCTGGGGCAAACCGATAGCGGTGGCAGCAGGCGGCTTCGCCCAGACGCTTCTGCGCATGTGCAGAAGTGCCGAGCGCGCAAGCGAACCGGTAGCAAATATTTCAAAAGCGCAAGGGCATTGCAGATGTTCAGGAAAAGATTTCATCGATCGTGCTTAGCCCTGCCTTCGCCGTTCTGTGTAGGAGCGCTTTGTGCAATCTGAATGCTTAGCCAGGAAGATGAAGAAGTAGCCTATCTGGTAAAAATCAGTAGCCTTTTGTGGGGAAGCAGCCCTCCTAACATTGCAAACTGATGCTTGGAGAGAAACCACATTAGGGTGCATGCTGATATTAAAAAAACCCTATTTTTAGAACCCCTCACTGAAAAAAACTGCAAAAATTAATTTTCACCCCATTAAATGACATGTCCTAACCCACATGACCACCCACTGGAATCAGCTGCTGGTTTCCAGTTAAGAGAAATATGCTTCCCAGAACTTCTGCACTACGATTGGAACTATAGCTAGTTAGAGGCATACCAAGCACGATTTGGTCAAAAGTGCTTGATTAGATTCACACATTCTCCCAAGACACAAAAAGAAGCACGCTGCTTGCATTAGCATCTTGTGAGAAAGCTACTCTGGCATTTCAACAAGACGTTAAACTATAAGCCGGGGTGTTTCTTTCAACATCTCTCTGTCTTTCCATCAGACACAGAAAGGAAAAGAACTGGATTGTGAACAGGCTAAAATTAAGCAGAAAGCTTAGTTCTAACCTAGAATAGTGAATAGATATCTAACCAACCCTGATGTTCTCAAAAAGCGAATTGGGCTCAAACAGGTTCTTGCAGGAGCATCCAAAATTAGATGTCAGTTAGACTAAGAAGTTAGTCAAGAAGCCAAAAAGTGAGAATGCAACTGAGTGGACTTCCGTTTTACGGAGAGGCTTTTACCTGTAAAGGCGTCTGATACAGCCATTTTTCTCTATCTCCACTCAGGTTCATACAGGCAAAGAGGTCGCAAACGGCAGGAAGGCCGCTATCCTGTAAGAAACAAGAATTGGTTTCTGTGAGATTAGAAAATTTTTAAGTTAGCACTTTAACTGCCGCTCCAGTGAAGGGTCTTCTGACCCTGCAGCTTTAAGACGTGTGGATTTCCAACTCCCAGAATTCCTCAGCTAGCATGGCTGGCTGGGTAATTCTGGGAGTTGAAGTCCACACGTCTTAAAGGCACCATGTTTGGAGAATCCCCTGGGTTATATTAAATATGCCACAGACTGTTTTCACCAGGTTAAAAGGACTGGGTGAGAATCTACTTACATGTGCTTTCTTCCGTAGCAGCCATTTATCTTCCACGAGAGGCTGGCTGGAGACTTCTGTGTTTTTTGACAAGATCCAGCTGTTTATGTTGAAAGGGAGGTGGAAGGGCGTGAGCAGCTCCAGGAGGGAACCCTTATGACTCATTCCGGCCTCCTCTCGTATTGCCTTCTCTTCGCCAGGGGAAGCTTTGACTTCTTGCTTGGCTAGCCAAGAGGACAATGAGGCCTCCTGCAATTCTCTCAGAGGTTCTGCCACCTCCCAGACAGCGTCCTGTTTTATGGCAAAGCTGGACAAATCCCCCTTTGCTTGTCGAGAAGGATGGAGCCAGATGTTCAGCACAGGCCGACATCCCTCGGGTTCGGAGACCTCTGCTAGCGGCATCCCGTTTTTATCCTTGCCTTCTTTCCTAAGAAGCCATTTGCACAGGGCTTCCTTTTCACAGTTCTCATCACACGCACACTCGGAAAAGCTGGAACACGGCTCGTTGGCTTTGCATAGGTCCTCGACTCTGAAAGCGGGCTGCTGCAGAAGCCAGCTGTCAGAGTTTGGCGGCTTCCTTGCATCCAGGTGCTCGTTAAGGCATTTCAGATTGCCGAGATTTTCTATCTCTACCCCGGTGGCTTGACTGCCGCAACATTGATTGCAAGAATCGGTTTTAGGGAGCCAATCATTTGGGTTATATTCCTCCCGGAAAGGTTTAAAAACCAATTTCCACTTCTCGTCAGAGGCATTCTCATTTTGGGGTTCAGAAGACACGAGGAGCCATTCAGAAAGATCGGTGTCATCTTGCTCAAAGAGCTCCAATTCTTCAATCTTCTCAATAGACAAGGTGGAAGCAATGGTAGAAGTTGAGCTCTTCCGTCGGTGGAGGTCCATTCTCTCAGGAAAGTCTCGCTGTTGGTTCTGCAAAAGCCAGTTCTCCAAGTTTTTGAGGTCTCCCCATGCTTTCTCCAAGTAACACACTTCTGAAGGCTTGAAATCCTAAGGAGAAGAAGACACCGCAAGCATTTAGATCCATCAAGGTCCATCAAGCCTGCAATACTGCATGCTAACATTACTCATAGCCTAAAAGTTTGATCCTGACCTGCTCAGCCTTCCACCCTTCCAAGGTTGGTAAAATGAGGACCCAGACTGTTTGTCTGGGGGGTGGGGGGGGCGG
>JANHFM010004716.1:34676-45979 GCA_032468115.1 Grayia smithii | reverse complement strand
GGTTGGGGGTCACCACAACATGAGGAACTGTATTAAAGGGTCGCGGCATTAGGAAGGTTGAGAACCACTGATATAGATGTTAAAGAGCAGGGGGGAGAGGACCGACTCCTGAGGAACCCCACATAAGAGGGGTCTCGGGGAAGACTCCGACCCCCTGCCCATACAAACTGCAAACGGACCGAAAGGTAGAAGGAGAACCACTGTAGGACAGTGCCTCCAATCCCTAACCCTCCAAGTCGCCACAGTAGGATACCATGATCGATGGTATCGAAAGCCGCTGAGATGTCAAGTAGCACCAAGATGGAGGAATATCCTCCATCTCGGGCTCACCAGAGATCATTCACCAGGGCAACCAATGCCGTTTCTGTGCTGTGACTGGGCCTGAAACCAGACGATTATTTTAGAATAATTCTTTCCTTAGACTTTAATTCTGAACAACCACCAGACTATTTTGCGCATCCACTGTGCATTTTAAGGATTTAAAATTATTTTTCCACAGATCAATTGTCTGTTCTCTTGTGGAGATTAATTAATCTCTCTTCCTGGAACACTGCATTTTTTTAATTTATTGATTTATATCCCACCTTTTTTCCCCACAAATAACTCAAGACAGCAAACATATCTAACACACCTTCTTTCTCCTATTTTCACCCATAACAATGCTGGGAGGTGGGTTGGGCTGAGAGAAAGAGTGATTAGCCCAAGTCAATCAGCTGACTTTCATAGCTAAGGCAGGATGAACTATGATCTCTCCAGAGGCCTGGTGGCCGAGTGGCTGGAATGTAGTATTGCAGGCTAATTCTGTCAACTGCCAGCAGTTCAATCCTGATCAGCCTCAAGGTTGACTCAGCCTTCCATCCTTCCAAGGTTGGTAAAATGAGGACCCAGACTGTTGAATCTGTAAACCACTTAGAGGGGCTTGTAAAGCATTATGAAGCGGTATATAAGTCTAAATGCTATTGCTAAGTGCTATTTTCTAGTCTGGGGCCTTATCCACTAGACCAGAACAAACTGATATTTCTAGCAAACAGCAAGAGAAGACAAAGTTTAAAAACGCTGCTGCTGCCCTCTAATTTCAGTTCCTCTAAACAAATCTGTAATTCACCTTTTCGAAACTAGCCATCACAGGACAGCTCTGCACAGAGATCCAAGGGGTGTAATCTTCTTTATTGGAAGTTTGCTATTAAAAAAAGAAACCAGAGATGATAAGCCATTTTTTTCAAACAAATTAGAAAGGTAACTGCTCACACGTTTAAAAATAACGGATGGAGTCACTTATCCGGGTTCTTTTGGAATTTGAAAAAGTGGAAGGATTATGGTAGCTATTTCAAGATAGATGTTCTGAAAGAGATAAACTCCAATCTCATATAAGCCTTAGTATTTCTTCAGGAACCTGAGTTTTAATTACAGGTAGTCCTCGACTTACAACCCATAATTGAGCCCAAAGTTTCTCTTGCTAAAGGAGATAGTTGTTAAGTGAGTTTTGTCCCATTTTATGACCTTTCTTGCACTTTCTTGCAACAGTCACTACAATTGTTTAGTTACTAACACGGTTGTTAAGTGAATCTAGTTTCCCCATTGACTTTGCTTGTAGAAGGTCGCATAAGGGGATCACATGACCCCGGGATGCTGCAACCGCCATAAATATATGCCAAACGTCTGAATTTTGATCACGTGACCGGGAGGGGGGGTGCTGCAATGGTCATAAATAGGAAAAATGGTCCGAAATCATTTTTTTCAGTGCCTTTGTAACTTCAGTGACTAAATGAATTATTCTAAGTCAAAGACTACCTGGATAGGTTTCCAAGTTGCATACATTAGAACAGGCCTTTTTAACCCGTGGTCCATGTACCACCGGTGGTACTTCGGCACCTGGCAGGTGCAAAGTTGTGTCCTAGACAAGTGTTAACAGGGAGGATAAGCCTGTGGGAGAGTCAGCCGGAGCGCCAGGGTTGCCACCTCTCCTGCCACAAGTGCAAAGTTTAATGGCAGAGAAACAGGCACAAGTTTCCCATTAAAAGTCTGGTAAGTGGGTGTACTTTATCACTTTTTTTTTTTGGTCATCAAGTTTTTGACACATTGCTAGGCCACTGGTGGTATTCCAATATTACCATGTCCTAAAAGTGATACAATCTGTGAAAAGTTGAAAATCCCTGCATGAGGACACAGCTTCTTTTGCTCACCATTGTTCTAATGGAGCCAAACGAGGTGATTGCCTGGCGAAGAAACGCCACATCAGCCTCAAAGTTCAGGATGGAAGTTTCTTCTGGCTGGAGAGTCAAACTGCCAAGACTTAGGGGAGAAGGCAAAAGTTAAGAATTCAGAAAGAAACCAAGGCAGTAAAACCATTTCCCAAACAGTCAAGCAATTTTTATGCACAAAATACATATGTCTTCCTAAGAGACATCGAATCTTCAAATCCCCCGTTTCCACCCACAGAGGTGGCAAAATCTCCAAAATTAAAACTCCGGTTCATTTTGCGTGATAGAACCAGAAAGGTTGATGTCACAACCCACAATGACGTGGAAAACAACCATGATAAATATAGCTGAACGGTCATTCAAAATCTCTTGGAGGGCTCACCTCTCAAAACACGCCGAAATCTGATTTGTGAGATCACCGCTTTGAGGCTGTTCCAGCTGGCGGATGAGGCCGCTGAATTGTCCCAACAACTGAAAATTAAACAAAAATATGTGACCTCACTAGGAACAGGATGAGCCAGCATCACCTAAGGTTGAGATATGAAGCTGCGGCCTTGTGCTGCAAACAAACAGCACACAGTCAAGGCAAAGTTCCCGTAATTCTGGACACAGGAAGTCCAGAGGCCCATCAGCTCTTACCCAACAGAGCTGCTGTGCTTGTTGCTGCAAAGCCTCTTCCTTCAGCTGCTGAATGAGGTCAACCTGTTCCAACAACCAAACCTCACGGCTTCGCAGGCATTCCAGGTGGCGACTGATGCAGCTGTGAACCTGAGCTTTTACCTTTAAAGAGAGAAGAAGCCACCTCTATCATTCTTGTCCCAAAGATGCTTTTCCAAAAGGCAACTGGACCTTCTTGGAACTGAACTGAAGAAGCTTCGTGGATGAGAATGTTTTCCAAGGAAAAAAAACCCCAAGGAAGTCCAGTTACTTTTTGTAAAAAAGCACCTTTGGGACGTGAACTGGATAACTGAGAATCTTCCATAAAACATCTCTATAATTCTATTATTCCAATTCAAGTCTCTCATCCCTCCTGTTCCTATTCCCACATTTTGCAATTCAGGCAGAGTTGAGTTGCCATCCAATGGAAGGATGAGATCCTGAGGGATCAAGATCCAACACGGCTCTCGCTGAAAAGATTATTCAATGGCTTGGAAAGGGATGGGGGCTGTTTTACACTGATGGGACTTAAGCAAGACTTTTAAGGAATTCAGATTTTTTTCTCCAGAGTTAATCATTGTTCACCATGAACCTTTATTCTTAAAGATGCTGAGATTGAGAAATTGAGGATATATCACATTTGTTCCTTATGCAGGAATTTACCCAATAAGAGCAGGTATACTTTAAAAATGGCACTGTAGCTAAAATGAAAGATATATCATCTTGATGACCAGTTAGATGGCAACAGCTAAATAATCTTAAATTACTTAGAGAAAACCTACAGGGTCAAACCTGGTTAGCATTTTGGTGGGACCACATTAGTAAACCCTGGAGTTACGGGCTGGAATCCTAATCTGCAGCCCCCAAGAAAACTACCTGGATGCATCCCCGAGTTGAGATCAGCTCAATTCTTTATCTTCGCAGCCTTGCTTCAGATTGAGTACATCCACACAGTGAAAGTTAGACATACACCCCAACACTCATGAATGCTCTTATTTTTTTCCAGGCTAGCTTTAAATAGCTACATAAAACCTGAAGCTTAAAAGAAAATCTTCGCCAAGCTACTGCATAAGACGTTCTGCAGCCAGGCCCTTTTAAGCAAGGATTTAACCCCTGATTAGAACCACAAAGCGGCGCCTCTTTCGAAGCCCATTCCAAATACCTCTTTCCAGTTGTCTTTGACTTGCTGTTCGGCTTTGACAATTTGAGCAAAAGCAACTTCCAGGTCTTTTTTGGCCTGCAGACACTTGTCCAAGGATTCCATGTTGCCAATGCTTCCATTTCTCTCTTGGAAAGGGATCATCCTAGACAATTCTGGAACAGGGAGAAAAAGAACCCACTTCAGAATCTGTGGTATGTCCTAAAAATTGTCCTAGGCCAATGCTGGAAATGAGACTATTGCGGAGACTCTCAGCCCTGGTGGCCCAATGGTTAGAGTGCAGTATGGCAGGCTGACTCTGATGACTGCCAGCGGTTTGATCCTGACCAGCTCAAGGTTGACTCAGCCTTCCATGGTTGGTAAACTGAGGACCCAGATTGTTGGGGGCAATATGCTGACTCTGTAAACCCCTCAGAGAGGGCTGAAAAAGCACTATGAAGCGGTATATAAGTCTAAGTGCTATTGCTATTTCAGTTTTCAGAGCTAGTTGGCAATTTGGGACCCTCAAAATCCATACATGTCTTCATTGATGATTTTCTCCCATTTATTTTAAGTCAACTGGCCAAGTCATCTGGACCCGTACCAATCTGCACAGAAACGGCATTGATCGCTCTGGGGAACGATCTCTGGCGGGCCGAGGACAGGGGTTATTCCTCTGTCCTGGTCCTACTTGACCTCTCAGCAGCTTTTGATACCATCGACCATGGTATCTTTCTGCGACGGCTCCGAGGATTGGGGGTGGGAGGCACTGTTCTTCAGTGGTTTTCCTCCTACCTCTCGGGCCGTTCACAGTCTGTATTGGCGGGGAGCAGAGATTGAACCCGAGGCCTCTCACTTGTGGGGTGCCTCAGGGGTCGGTCCTTTACCCCCTCCTATTCAACATCTATATGAAGCCGCTGGGTGAGATCATTCGCGGTTTCAGGGTGAGGTATTATCAGTATGCTGATGATACCAGCTGTACATCTCCACCCCAGACCAACCCAGTGTTGCTCTTGCCGTGATGTCCCGGTGCCTGGAGACGGTGCAGGTCTGGATGGAGAGAAACAGGCTCAGGCTCAAGACCGAGTGGCTGTGGATTTCATCATCTCGAATCCAAGAGATCCCATCACTTTTGATCAGGGGGAGAAGGCTTTGGCCCCCTTGGAAAGGGCTCACAACTTGGGCATCCTCCTGGACCCGAGTCCTTGGATAATCATCTGACAGCCATGACCAGGGGGGCCTTTGCACAGGTTCCCCTGGTGCGCCAGTTGCGCCCTTTTCTAGACTGAGATGCTTTATGCACAGTCACTCATGCCCTCGTAACTTCAAGGCTGGACTACTGTAATGCCCTCTACATGGGGCTGCCCTTGAGGTGCACACAGAGGCTTCAGCTAGTCCAGAATGCGGCCATGGGGGTGGTTATGGGGGTACCGCGCTACTCCCATGTTACGCCACTCTTGCACGAGCTACACTGGCTCCCGGTTGCCCTCTGTGTGCGCTTCAAGATGCTTGTTTTAACCTATAAAGCCCTACATGGCTTAGGCCCAGGGTACTTGCAGGACCATCTTCTGCCGCAATCATCCTCCCAGCACCCAGTGCACTCTCACAGAGTTGGCCTCCTCAGGGTGCTTTCAGCTAGGCAATGTTGGCTGGCGGCCCCCAGGGGGAGAGCTTTTTCTGTGGGAGCACCAACCCAATGAGTTACCCGTGGAACTTTGGACCGCCCCTGACCTCTGCTCCTTCCGCCGCGACCTGAAGACCTAGTTGTTTTACCAAGCAGGCTGTGGCTGACCATTTTTAAATTATTTTTAGATTGTTAAATTTTTAATTGCTACTGATTGTTACTGTTTGCTCCTCTTTTAATTGTTATTATTGTCCTTGTTGTTTGTATGTGTTTCGTATATGTTTTTTATATCCTCTATGTTTTATTTTGTAAGCCACCCTGAGTCCTTCGGGAGAAGGGAGGCATAGAAATTTGATTAAAATAAAAAAATAAAAAATACCTCCAGCATTGCTAATTCTGAAAGACTGAAATTTATTTGTTAACTTTCTTTGTTAAACTTATTTGCCACATCTATCTCGCCTTGGGGCTGCTCTAGGTGGCTGACAACAATAAAAATGGAGACAGTAGCAAAGTATTGGAACAATAGAATAAACAACTAAAAAGATTTCCAAAGCAGTTCTTCAGTGTTGGGATGAAAAAAGCCCTTTGCTTAATAGTCCCATCAGTGACATCTCCTCAACAGCCAGTTGTGCACTTGCACATCTAGCCTGCAAAGGCACTGCATGGTGTGAGGCAGTGTTGTAACAACTTTGAGGCATCTTCCCCAACTCTTATGCCTATACGGTCTCCAACACCCGGCTCATGTTTTAAGCTCATCTAGCAGCATGCTTCAACATGCAAACTTTGCACTAAGCCACACACACACACGCACACACACGCACACGGATCTTAAGTTACATTGCAAGCATTTTTTGGCTTGTTTATTCAAGTTCTGACTCTGTTTTTCTACAGGTGTTGAATTAATGTTTCCCACAGTAGCATTTGGATTGAAGCCCACCGTTCTGAAACATCTAATTCATAGAACTATGCAATTTTAGGCAGCTGAGAAGAGTGGAGAAAGTTTGAAAGTTTCCCTAATTTAAGGCATCCCGCACACAAAATAAGCATTCAGAACAGGATCCTATCCGTTTTCTGATTATACAAAAGTTTTCAGTAGTTAAACTGCTGTTTCTGGACTATAGTTCATACCAAGCATAGAAAATGAGAACAACCCTCCCCCTAAAAAGAAGTAGGGAATAGATCCAGATAAGCCAATGCTGGTCTAAAACCAAATCATATTCTGCAACCCAAGCAAAGCTAAAGGTGAAGGCTGAGTAAAACGACCCAGACAATGATTTATTTAACTGAAGGTTAACCTGTAATGGAAGTGCCAAGCCCAAATCAATAAAATCCAGAAACGTAGAAATAAAACCTCTACAACTTGAGTGTAAAAGAGCAAAGCACACAGCAACAAAATAAAACAAACAAAAATAATAGAAGGATATCAAAATAAACACTTATTCCCAGAAAGCTGGATAAAAAACAGTATAATCAGTTTTAACAAGTGCCATGCAGGCCTCTCTGGAGAGAGAGCAAGGTTAATATCCCCTGGTTTTTACTGGGCTGTATAACTTTGCAATTGAATTAAATTAATGAATGCAAACCCCACTCCCTTCTAACACTGATGATGTTACCTAGTTTGGTAATGAAACATCTGCAAGAGAGAGGACCAAGGACCCTCAAAATAATGAAGTTTCTAATTGCTCCTTCAATGGTATTTATTCAGTGCAGAATTTATGCACTAGTTTGACTCCGATGCTCTCCGTGATCAATTCATGATCTTCCGCTGACTTTTTTCCAATAACTGGAAATACCTTCTTACATGTTTTGTAGGTCAAATTCTGCTGTGCGCAAAATCCCCATCCTACAAACCCATCTATTCCCTTAAAAAATCTTCAAAATTAAAAATCTTCAAAGTTAAAAATCTTTCAAATTAAAGGAGGTTTTAGTTAACCGATCTCAGTCGGGACAAAACAGACAACTAGCAAAGAAGCAACTTCCAGAACCTCAATTTCTGTTAGCCAACTTCCAGAGTTGGGAATTATTCCTGCTTTATTCCATGCTGTGAAGGCTGCCAGGTCTCTTTTTCCCCTTCCCTCTTTTTTTTTTCCCCTGGTTCCTGCATACCTCTTTCTGTTCAGAGAAAGGAGGAAGTTCCAGCTGACGGGAGGGAGAGCAGCAGCCAGCCGCCTTCTGCAGCACACAAGATAACCATCAGCAGCCCAGCCTGCTTTTAAAACCTGCTTGCCAGCGCACATTTCAGGCCCGGCCCTGGCTTGGCCTCGCCTCCCAAAGCCCACGTGGCCACGCCGCCACAGCTGGAGCACAGCCTTGCACGTCCGCCTTGCACGGCTGTGGAGAAAAGGAGGAGGAGGGGGGGGGGAAGAAGATTGGAAACTGCCCAGCAACTCCCCAGGACGGAAGAGCAGCAGAGAGGCCATTCAGGAAGGAAAGAGATGCAGACAGGCTAGAAATGCCTATTTTGTAAAAGAAGCTACTATTTGCGTCGTGGTGTGGTATTAAGACCACCTTGGTAGTATGGCTGTATTATTATTATTATTATTATGTTGTTGTTGTTGTTGTTGTTGTGATGATGATTATGATTTAATCTTCCATTTGATTCACAGTCAGGGACTGGTAAAAACTTATCAGTTCAAGTCCTAACCAAGGACCTGAAAGAGCTGTTATGTCTGAGTATATCGCCAGTTCCGAGTAAGGTGGTGGGTTGTTTTTTTCAAAGTCAGGATATTCAGGTCTGATAAGTTCAAATTTTCCCTGTACCTAAGCAGCCCTTCAGGTATCGCTCCAAGGGCTCCTATATACTTCGTTTCTTCCTCCACAGTTGCTCAACTTCAATTTGCAAATCATGATATTTTGTTATTTTTTCTAGCTGTTCCTCTCCAATTTGTGCATCCCCTGGCATTGCAATAATCAATGAACCAGACTTTTTCCCTTTGCCTGGCGTGTTGTGGGTATCTGTCTGTTTGGATTCGGAACAACTACAGCAGGAAAGGTCGTACACTGCGACAAAATTCACTTAACAAATGTTTCATTTAACAACAGAAATTTTGGGCTCAACTGTGGACATAAGTCAACCTGTGTTATGATTGCCATTATTCTGTTGCTTTGTATGTACACAAAGAGCTTCTGCACCGGAGATGAATTCCTTGTCTGCGCAATCACATTTGGCCACAGAAAGCATCTAATTCAATTCACCTTCCTGTAAGCAGGTTCAGGACAATCTCAGGCAGGGTTAAAATGCGGATTGCTTTTCCAACCAGGCCAAGCACCAGGGACCCACTCACACATACCCTGCGCCTAGGAGAGACAGAAAACCCACCACCAATCCTTCCAGACCAAGGTGAACCATATGCCTTGCGCCTTCCTCACCAAGCCTCTCCTCTCAGCAAAGACAGCAGGAGGAAGCCCTTGTGGAACAGTCTCCAAACGGGTCATACCAGCTGAAGCAGCATTTCCACCGTCTACCTGGCCCCCAAAGGAGTTGAATTTCAACTTTCAAAATTCAGAATCCAAGGTGGCCATTTCAAGTGTTCTAAGGAAACAGGGGGCAGCTGACGTACTGAATTTTGTGTCAACTCAAAAATAATTCTCATTATACTTCTGTTGTGTCCCATTTTCAGGACCAGGAATATATGTGGTTCTTCTTTTTTCACTTTTTTAATTCTAGAAACCTAACAAAATAAATTTGGAGGGCTGATCCAAGTACACCCTGATGAATTGCATTTTGAAGTGGAGACCTCAATGAATGAATGAATCAATCAATCAATCAATCAGTCAATCAGAACACAGTAGGAAGGGTCCTTGGAGGTCTTCTAAGCCAACTCAAGCAGGAGACACTATATCTTTTCAGACAGGTGGCTGCTTAGTCTCTTCTTAAAAACCTCCAGTAATGGAGTGCCCACAACTTCTGGAGGAAATTTCTGGAGGAGTCTGGATCTCAACAGCCCAAATGTCTCTGGCTGTTACACAGGACAACTTTCTGTATTTAATACAATAGGAGGAAAACATCCCCCTCAAAAACTGGGAAGCTGAACAAGGTGATTTTGAGCACATACAAGTGAAGGTAGAGTAACTTCCACTTGTCATCTTCTCTTCCTCAGAACAGCCCTTTAGTTAATCAGATTCACAATGGGTCATTTGTTAAAAAGAATTGAACCAAGAAAAGTCTTGTGTCCTACAAAGTGCAGGATTGTTCCACTCCCTAAAATATTTTGGGTCTATAAGTTACAAGCCGTTTATAGTCCAATTTCTTTGCCATCTGGGCCTTTGGCGAGGGAATCCGACTCTGTGCTTACTTATGCTTATCATCTTTCATTTTTTTATTGGTTTTATTGTAATTTAACTGTGAGCCACCCAGTCATCCAGCATACATGTTTAATGTATTATTGTTCTTTTTCACAACAATATGCAGTCAGAGGTGCATGGATCTGAGTGGATATGATTTAAATTGTCAATTTAAATCATTACTAAAAAGGCTTGATTTAAATCATAATCTTTAAAGATCAACTATCATCTCTGTCCCGCAGCAGCTCTTCCTCTGACCTACTGTTGACTCACTGACCATCCCATTCACTTTAATGGGACAGCTGCTGATGCGGTAGTGACACAACAAGATGGGGGATGTGGCGGGCAGCCGCTGAGTGGATGCCCGCTAACAGGTGCTGCCATGATGGAAATGATAACAATATAATATTTATAAGCTGCTTAGAAGGTTTCACTTTCATTTTAACTGCTTGCCCTTCCTCTTTACACTTAAGAGCCTAGTGGTACAGATGCATTTCTCTTCAAACAATCATACACTTTGTAGCGTACATAGATTTGCAAAACAACGGTATAAAGGAATATTTCTGAACTTTGTTTTATGATTTATCTCATGGTTACTGTGAAATTTGCTGAGCACTTGAGTTGTGCTCGAAACTGTAAGCCGCCCTGAGTCTCTGGAGAAGGGCGGGATATAAATAGTAATAAAAAAAAAATTGTGTGAATGCATCAATCCAGTGCAGATTATCTCAGCTTGCAGAGCTTGGATTCATTGAATGAGTTTACCAAAAATGTAAATATTGCAGAATATTCAGCCTCATGCTACATAACTAAGCTCCATTTCATGCTCAATAAACTAAATTATTAATGTATCTTAAATAGAAAACTTGATTTTTATTCCAAAAGCATTTTATTAAAAAAAAAATTTAAATCAATTTAAATAAAGTTGATTTAAATAAAAAAAATTCATTTTTTTATTTTAAAAAAATCATATATTTTTACCCACCCTGGTTCTGTTATTATTATTGAGTAACCTGCAATTAGATTCACAGCCTAAAACTGGAAAAAACTTAATAATTAAAGTCCTATGGACCTATGAATTCTTAAGATAGCGTCTAAGGTGGAGGACTTCAAACTTGGCAGTTTTAAGACTTGTGGACCTATGCTATGCTGCCTGGAGAATTCTGGGAGTTGAAGTCCACAAGTCTTAAAGCTGCCAAGTTTGAAGTCCTCTGGTCTAAGGATACAGGAGGTTTTCCACGCAAAACCCTTTTTTTTTTTTTTTTTTGAAAATTGGTGTAATCAGATCCAATAAATTCCAACTTTCCAGTTATTAAGGGAGTCATTTAGTTATTGCTCCAGGGATCCAGCAGGTGTAAAACCAGATTTTTTTTTCTTTTCTTCAGATGAACTCAAGATTGAT
>JANHFM010004716.1:17168-29193 GCA_032468115.1 Grayia smithii | reverse complement strand
CATCCGTGCCACGTAGTAAGTCCATCCATTGATTATATAACCTTATTATGACTATCACACAAACCCCTCCCTCCCCCCTAAAAGCGGGCAGCTTGGAATGTCACTAATATGGTTTCCAAGCCTGACAATTGGTGCATGGATGCAAAAAAACAAGTGGAAGCTTGCTTTAGCCCCCTTTGACGGGGGACACCCATTCAGCAAGTCTCTGGACCCTTTACTGGTGGAGACCAGGGACAAGAGGAAGGTACTCCCTTTCCAGAGCAGATGGGCCAATTTCTGCCTGAATCCATATTTTAGGTGACCCTCTTTCAGAGAGGAGGGAGCTGAGGCAGGCTTCCCCCGACAGCAGTGGAAGGACCTGTGTGTTTTTCACACACAAACAGGGTTGTCCTGCGGTTGGACCCTACCTTTCTTCCAAAGGTCAACTCCTTATTTCACCAAGCACAGGAGTTGGTCCTGCCAGATTTCTGTCCAAGGCCCCAGCATGCCTTGGAGCAGACCTGGCATACACTGGATGTGAGGAGGGTCCTCTGAATTTATATATCTCGGACCTTTAGGAGGACTGAATTCCTGTTGGTCTCCTTCCAGCCATCAACTCTGGGCCACAGGGTGACCCCTTCCATGGTAGGGCATTGGCTTAGATCTTGTATTGCCCATGCTTATGAGCTTCAAGCTCTCCCAGTGCCTCAGGGGATTATAGGCTATTCTACCCACAGTGCGGCAACAATGGTGGCCTGGGCTACTCAGGCCTTGGTTGAAGAGATTTGTACGATGGCTACATGGACATCGCCAACTCTCTTTATTCTCCACTACAAGATTGACTCTTAAGCTTCTGCGGAGGTGGCATTTAGATGGAGCGTCCTGTAGCGGGTCCATGAGGAGGCTGCGACATCAGCCTAGGACAGTTCCCGCCCATAGGACTGTCATGGCTTTGGTATGTTCCAGCCTGGCACCTCCCATCACCACACCATGGAAAAGCATTGGGCATTGGTCCTACTCCAATATGCCATTTCTCATGGTGTGTGATGGGAGGTGCCAGCCCCACCTTATTCCTGTGTGGTCCGACTCCTGATGGGTGGGGAGATTTTGTCTCTGTCTTTCAGATGATCTATCATTCACTTCGTCTTCATTGACAAACTGAGGAACGTCACCAGGGAGGCGGAACCTCAGAAGATTCAACTCAGTCCAGAGTCACATGCAGCTCTTTGGGCCCTCTAATATCGCTCCCTGTCAGGTGATTCCACCACTGGCTGGCCCCGCCCCTTGCCCTCCTCTTCCAGTCACTCCTTGTCTGGCCTGAGAAGATAAGGGTGATGGTGGGGGATGGAGAAATGGCCAGGGCAGAGACAGAGAGATACAGAGAGAGGGGGAGAGAGGGAGGGAGAGGAGAGAGAGATATGTCAAAAGGATTTTGTGGTTCCTGGTGTTTTTTAACAACTGGTTCTCTGCCCTAATGACCGGCTAGGTAGGCGTGGCGTCATGTGACTGGTGGAAGTGAGTGACATCGAGTTGGCCATGCCTACCCAGGTTTTGTGGCTCCCAATGTTTTCTTTTCTGTGGGAAACGGGTCCAAATGGCTCTTTGAGTATTTAAGGTTGCAGACCCCTGGTCTAAACTATAATAGATGCTCATGCTTAGATTAGCAGCAAAGTACAATTTATTATACAATTGCTAACTATTGATCATCTCATACCAATCATGCTAATTTCGACAGGACAAAGTGAAGGAAATATTACCCATGTTCTGCTCCCTTTAGAGTTTAACAGAGAAATTTGTCTCTGAAATAATCTTCTCTGCATAATTCAGTTCAGCAAGTCACAGGGGTTTTACTATTCCAGTTAATTTTGAGAGCAGTGGAAAAAGGCATGTTTATAATAAACCATTATGTATCTCCATATTTATTTAAAGGAATTCTCACACAGGCTTTCTAAAGAAGAAAAAATGCTTTAGTAACAGAATATACTTTACAGGAACTTGCTAAAAAGTAATAATTTAGTTTCAATTAGTTTTACCGCAATAGTTCCATGTCTGGTACATAGTAGTTCTTTGTTCAATGCCACCTGACAAACGAGGGTTAAATCTTGCAGAAAAAAACAGAATGAATAATAGAATGAATACCAGTCATATATTGTAAAGAAGTTCAAAAACTGTAGTTTAAGCACAGCTATGCTATTGTCATTTTGTGGAATCCTGCCATTTTTAACCGGAAGTATTATCTGAGAATTAACCTGAATGTCAATAGAAATAGATTACCCTTTTATATTTCATCACCTAAATATTTAAGTTACCCTTTCAAAGAACTATAACTCTACCTGTTGAATCCAGTTTAAACCCAAATAACGTACAATAATCCCTTTAAGGTACTTAAAAGAAAGATGGCTTACTTCATTCATAAAAATATGAAGTTGCCTCAGAAATAACAGGATTAGTTGTTAAGTATTCACAAAAATATCATAGCATACCTGTAATATCCTGTTCTACATGTGACATACTGGTTATCAACAGATTTGTGTTAATAAGCAAAAGAGCTGTTTAATGCTCTTCAGTTTCCCAATATTTCTACTTCGATATTAATGCAGTAAATTTTTTCCCACTGTTTGGCAATGGATTTATATACAGTATTTTGGTATACAGTAGTGGCTCAATGGGAACAATATAATTATTGTTCTAATTGAAAATATTAAATGGATTGTGTTCATTAATTCATACAGACATTCCTCTCTTCCATTCTTACCAATATATAATAAAACCTTCACAATGCAAATTTTAAGCAGGAGAATATAAAATACTAATATAACAGAACAAGATTACATTAATATATTGTGTTTTTGTATAACTTCTCACAGGAGAACCATACAATATTGAAAATGAGCGATCCATCTGATAAATAGAAAAGTTCCTTTTCTGAAAGAAAAGAGTAACAAAAGTTGTATAACTTGACAGATTGATGCAAGCAGACCATGAGCTGAACATCTAGATCAGGGCTGTCAAACTCGCGACCTGCAGGCCAGATATGTCACGCGCTGGCCATGCCCATGCCCGGTTTAGTGAAGGGAAAAAAAGTCACAAAAAGTCATGACACCATGACGATGCAAGTTTGACATACGTGGTCTAGATGGATCTCATGGAATTACCATTCCTGGTCCTAAAATCCTTTAGCTGATGTAGAATGTTTCTTGGTTAATGGCTTTCAAAGTATATTCATGGGACATTGGTTGTCCTTACTGCATCCTCATGTGATATAATCTGATTTGTTTGCAATTTCTATAAGGAAGTATTATTTATTGCTGTGAAGAGTATCTTGATGACAAAATCCAGTTCTTAAATTCTAGAACTAGAAGATGTCATCTGTATGTTCCATTTTAGAAACACTCTTTTTAGGATAGTTTTCACATATTTTAAGGGACTTTCATTTGAAGGGACTTGGTTTAAGAAAATACTTATGCTCTACAAATATCTTCTGCATATTTTCTATTTTTCTTTAAAATGAGCACATTTAAAAATGTGATGAATCAAAACCTTAAAGTGGCCAGATCTTTTTTTTCCTGATTTTGTGTGAAAGCTGCTTTAAATAGTAGCAGAGAGATGCTGCAGTTGTGAGAGATCCACAACAACACTTCTTCAGAATCATTTTCAAAGCATATATTTAGGCCTAATGTTTAGTTGTTATGGATGACATCAACTTTTTTCACAGATGTGCTACTTTGGTTATGCAAATACTATTCCTGCTAGTAGCTCTGCATGATTTTGAAATGGTTCCAGTGCTGATGAAGCAGACTTCCTGCAGTTAAATATATTGTAAATCAATTTCTGACTTTAAGCAGAAAACTCTCAGTAGCAGAGGTAAACTACTGTACTGAAGTTTCCAAATACTTTGTTGGAGACTTGTCTATTTTCCGTGTGTGTGTGCGCACCTAAATAAGGAACATTCAAAAGACTCTTCATGTAGCTGGTGAAAACAGCAGCAATGTGCTGAAAACAACACCAACAACAGAAATGAAGTTTCAATCAGCTTTATAGTTCTAAGGAAATGAAACCTAGGATGTGAGTCAACCCTACTATGTAGATTATGATGCCACCAGGCTTGAAATTTTGGGCTTGGACAATCTGGAACTGTGCCGCCTGCGGTCTGATCTAAACATAGTACACAAAATTGTCTGCTACAACATCTTATCTGTCAACAACTTCTTCAGCTTCAACCACAATAATACACGGGCAAACAATCGATACAAACTCAAGGTAAACTGCTCCAAACTCGATTGCAGAAAATAACACTTCAGCAATAGAGTGGACAACGCCTGGAATGTTTTACCCGACTCCGTTGTTACATCCTCAATCCCGCCCAGCTTCAACCTTAAACTGTCTATCCCATTCCTAAGAGGTCCTACTGTCTCCATTTATTTGTATTCATTTCCTTCGTTCATGTCTATGTTCATATTCATACCTGCTATCTTGTACATGTTTGACAAAGCAATAAATAAATAAATAAATAAATAAACAAACAAATAAGTAACTGATGTTTTGGAGGTTTGGTGATGAAGCTGGCTTAGCAGCCCAGCCAGTAATGGAAGAAGGGCCAAACCATAATTGAAAGTTTCTGCCAATGTTTGGCTTGACTCTCAATCACTGACTTCAATAAAATGAATAAAAAACATATTTTTGAAAACAAAAATTGTATGAAGTGTAGCAATATTAGGCCTTTGGCAACATTTTCAACAAATTCCATCAAATGCCATGACTGAATTACACATCACTATACACTATAAAATCATTCATTAGGAATTTGTTTTCCCCTCCAAAAATTAGAGGCACAAGACAGTGACAACTTTTCTCACAAACAATTTTGACATCCCAGATGTGTTTTAGATTATTAATTAAATAAAATTACCTGTAGTTTTTTTCCTCTGTGATTCAGCAAAGTATTTTGCATTTTGAGTTGACTTACCAATTTTATATATATCCTGAATGGAATAATTAAGATACGGAAGTGGTAAATTTCTGACTCATATGTTTCCTTTGTAGTGTGACAGAGAAATGCAAATTTTATTTTTTCAGTTTAACTATAAAGGGAAAGACACATGCTTAATAGTGATATCCTTTTGTTAAACTAATTATAATAGCAAACTCTGACTGGTTTATGGCTAAGCTACTGGTGCTCTTCTGACAGAACAATGATGTGCAAAATAAATGTAACTTTATCAAATTAAAAACTATTCCTAAAAAGAAGCTAATATGAAACTGAAATACAAAAGCTGCCACAGCATTAAGCATCTGAGTCATCAATTGCTTTTTCCAACTAATAATTATCACTGAGTCAGTCAGTTGAATCATCTAGTGATTTTATTTACACTTTTTCTTTTGCTTCTGTTTTAAAAACCTATATGTAAATATTTTTTTATAATTTTGCAGATATTTCCAAGTCTGCTTGACTAACAAGAATGTACCATACAGATAGAATTTCTTGGCTTCTCTAATACAGTGAATTATAATGTATAAACATGCATAAAATCTTTTCTAAATAAATATTTGATACATATTTTATAAATAAAATAATATAAATAAATGAAATGTGTAGACACTAGTTCTAGAAACTACCGTATTTTTCGGAGTATAAAACACACTTTTTTCCCTCCTAAAAGAGGATGGAAATGTTGGTGTGCCTTATACACTTATACATTTTTGGCCTCCTGGAGTCCCACCCCGCTCGTCCCATTTTTGTGGAAAATGGGCCTGTTTTTGCAAAAACAGGGTGCGCAGAGGTTTGGGAGGCCTGCAGAGTGTCCCTGGGGGTTGGGGTGGGCAACCCCCTTTTTTTTCTTACTTACCTCTTCAAAATCTTGGTGCGTCTTATACACTAGCGCGTCTTATAGTCTGAAAAAATACGGTAGTCTAACTTCCTATGAAAAGTCAACCAATATCCCACTCATACTCATAATTTCTTTCTGAAATTTTCTTACAAAGGGAACCTTGAACATATCTACCAATCTCCATGAGAAGCTGTGAATGGTTTAAGTATCTACCAGCATCTGTATAAAATATGATCAATCTAGTCATGATTGAAAAGTAAAGTAAGTTGGGTTATTTTTGTTTTGAATTTGTGTGCGTCTCTCTTTCTCTATAATCTGCTACTTAGGTCTTATACCCAGAAATGGGCAAGGATAATTTGCTGCACATCCTAATGTACACTCAGAAAAATAAAGGCATGCAATCTGACATACATCCTAAATATTTATTCTACAATTATTTCATAAAATGTTCTGCATTATGCAGATAAGTTAATGCATCATATCTTGATGGAAAAACTCCCCAGAGGAAGAAAATTGGAAACCCACTGTGTTGATGCATGAATTTAATCAAATTTTAAATACCTACACAAGCAGCCTTATGTTCTATACAGTAAAATTGAGTTATTTATCAGGGCATAAGACCTAAGTAGCAGGACAATGTAAATGCAGATATGTACCCTTACAGGTTTCTTCATGGGGCACTCTACATTAATGTTATAATGGAATATCTTAAGTAGTTAAAATGGGGGGGTGGGGAGAGGCTGGAGGGAGGAACAGTAGATTAACTAGAAAGAGAAATGTGGTTTCATCTGGTTGCAATTGGAAGAAAGTAGTCCAGAAAAGCTTTGCAGAAGTAAGGAGTGCATGAGATTAGACCTGAGGCAATGTACTGAGTTGGAAAGATGACTGAAGAAAAGGAAAAGTAGTTTTCATCTCAGCTTTCTGTTTTCCCATAAATGGAAAAGAAGTAGCAACCTGAATAGAGTCTGCACATCTCTTAAGGATTTAATTAACTAAAATAAAATAATGGGTTAATATTGTCCATAATTAATTTTAAAGCTATAAAAGTGCAGTATTTGTTAAAATTTGGATATCAGTGTCACATTTAATTAACTTCTTTGACTGATGGAACTACTTCTCAGGAGAATAGGAAGCGATTTTACCTTTTTCTGTAGCCTTTCACACATGTTCACAACTTGACCTATACTTTGGGAAAACTATTGTGCATGCATTAGAAAAAAGGTTTAGTTGGGCAAGTTCAAATCTTTCACTGGATTTTACACTGGAAAACCATAATGCAATGTAATGATCATGAATGGGGTTCATATGAGAGAATTAAGCAACCATGTTTAATTGTCTCAGGCATGCTTTCCATACAAGAGGCAACTACACTGAACCCTGAGAAGAAAACCATGACTGTAAGAAACTTCTGAACGTTACTTGAGAGGCTGGACTGATAGTTAGCAGCCTTTTTTTTTAAAAAAATTCCACATTATTTATAAAGGTAAAGGTTCCCCTCACACATATGTGCTAGTCAGTGATGGGATTTATTTTTTTTACTACCAGTTCCATGGGTGTGGGTTGGTGGGCATGGCATGGCTTGGTGGGTGTGGCTTGGTGGGCGTGGTGTCTCCATTCCCACCCCAATCCAGGGGAAGGATCCTGTAAAATCTCCATTCCCTCCCCACTCCAGGGGAAGGTTACTGCAAAATCCCCATTTCCTCTTGATCAGCTGGGACTCAGGAGGCAGAGAATAGATGGGAGCGGGGCCAGTCAGAGGTGGTATTTACCAGTTCTCCAAACTATTCAAAATTTCTGCTACAGGTCCTCCAGAACTGGTCAGAACCTGCTGAAACCCACCTCTGGTTCTACCTTGGCTAGAATGCACAGCTTATTCATCTCCCTCTGTGATTGTTTTTAACTTAATGCACTGAAATTGCTCATTTGTGTGTGAGAAACTGTTATTTTATAGTTTGAGGAGCTGTGGGGTCTCCGAGAATGGGGCAGTCCTGGCAAAAATTAGTTGAGGCTGTTTTTCTTTTGATTTGTTGGGACCTTTGGAAAGAATTCTTTGCTTTCTGAGCTATGCTAAGTCCATGTTGGGATATACAAGCATCAAGTATGTCCTGTCTCTAAATGGTGAGGATTTGTGCCATATATATATTTAGCAACAGTGGAGATTATGTGGGAATGCAAATAAGGAAAGTGAGGATCAAATTAAGTCTTGAAAGTACTTCTGACTTGCCTTCAAACTAAAGCTTGATGTGTTCTTCAGGAAACCCTGACTTACCATTATGTGTGACTATAATCAGCATCAGATTGGATGAGCCAAGAAAAACTTACTGATCTTATTTGCCTTCTTCCCTCTTGTCAGTCAAACAGAAGAAATTTATTGAGGAAAGGAATCAGATTTTGCTGATGTAGGAGAGCCTTCCCCATTTCAAATTGAGTAGTGTTCTCCTTGCCCACAATATTGACCATCCACCAACATCTGGGGTGGGTGAAGGAGAAGGAGAATTAATTACAGAGTCATTAGCTATGCCATTTCTAGTTTAGCCATCCCACTTTTTTTATTATTATTAATTGGAGTGAATTAGTGAATTCAAGTAGTGGAAGACATGTTATAGATTTCTGACCAGTATCTTCTTCTGCCTCCTTCAAGCCACCTTCTGAACATGGCGACCTCCAGTTCTCCCTCAGCTACAATGACTACCTGGCCCGGCTCACAGTGGTGGTTCTGAGAGCACGAGGTTTAAAGCTCCAGAATGAAAGAAACAGCACTGGTCAGTATGGGGGCAGGGAATAGCTACAACTATTTTGATTTGTTTCTTTTCTTCATCTAAATCTAATTTGTAGGAATACTGACGGTATTCTGTATTCTGAATGATAACCTCTAATCACCAACTGGAAAACTGACCAAACTGGCACCTTCATTCTTCAACCATGAGAGGAAAGCAGGCAAACTTTAAATTAAATTAAAATTAAATGTTTGAATATATATTCCACATCTCAGTTTGGGCCTAAATTGCTACCCTATCTGGATTACCAAACTCCAGACCACCAGACGGCAGGATTGAGATATATTTCTTCTTTCTCGTTGCTTTCATCCAGTCGCCATTCAGAATTTTGCAGCAGCCTACATTAAACTAAAGTAATTCTTCTGTGTACAGAACTTTAGCCCAAAATTCCTCTGTTTCAAAAATTGTTTACCCTCAACATCAAACAATTTTATTCCCATTGAGGAGTCAATGTCAAATGTCCTCTAAATAGTTTTAGGAGGTTTCAATATTTGCTTAATATTCTATCTGTATTTGACATCTCATGATCTTACGCTGCAGTATTTGACATTTGCTATTTATCAATTGGTGTATAAACTTATGCTACAATACTCCAGTCTATTAAGGAGTGGACAAATAGTGATTATGAGGGCACTAATAATCCTCTACATTTTACATACCCCTAATTCTCTTTCCTACGGCACCCCAAATAGGCAACGTATTGAGGCATTATAAAGAAAGGGTTATAGATTGTGGTTAAAAAAAGTCAAACAGGCAAATACAGGACCACCTTCTGCCTTCATCCCACCACCCAGTGCGCTCACGCAGGGCTGCACTCCTCAGGGTCCTGTCAGTCAGACACTGTCGGCTGGCGACCCCCAGAGCAAGGGCATTCTCTGTGAGTGCACCAACCCTCTGGAACACATTACCCACCGACTTCCGGACAGCCCCTGATCTCCGTTCCTTCCGCCGTGATCTAAAGACGTGGCTTTTTAATCAACTAGGCTGACGTGAGGATTTTATCGGTTTTTAATTTGGGTTTTTAAATTTTCTAAATTTTATATTCTTGGGGTTTTGAATACATCAAATTGCATTTGTAACAGATTTTGCACTTTTAACCTTTTTGTATGTTCACGATTGTGTGCGCCACCCCGAGTCCTTTGGGAGAAGGGCGGCATATAAATGCAATAAATTAAAAAAAAAATTAAAAAAAATACAGGGATGCAATCAAAACTCTTTTTATGTGTGTTGCATGTATGATGCAGATAAGACAGTTGGGCCATTAATCGCATCATAGTGGCCATCATCTTAATTTTCATCAACACTCATAGTGCTAATTTCCCCTGCCTTGGTACCTACATGCTTATGCTGTGAACAAAAGATTTCAACTCCAGGTGACCTCCCTCCCTTAGAACCATTTCCAAGACCTTCTGAAAGCTTCTCCAAGGTCAGATAGCTGGTGTTTTGTGAATCAACAAATCACTGCTTTCTGATGCCATGATTTTGGGGTCTTGGCTTTCCCTTGCAGTCATAATAGGATCTCTAGGAGGTCTGACACATTTATTTAGCAAGTACCTCACTCCCAACTTGCCAAAATAAAATAAATATTAACCATTTCAGTTCCAGAGACCTTTCTATTATGTTCCTATAGCTTCTGGAGGCTAAAGAGAAAAAAAAAAGAATGAAAAAGTTGTATATTCCTACCCCTCTATATAGCTGAGATGAGAATAGATCACACTCAGAGTGTCTGGCTGAATTTAAATCATACAGAAAAGCATTGGAAGGAACTATGCATTTTGGCTTTCTGATAAGGCATCAAAAGATGATAAACTCAAAGAATTAAACTTTAGAGTGAACTGCCAGACTTTCCTATTAGATGTTTGAGCGGCATAACATTGAATATTGACCAAACTTTGTTTTAGATATATCTATATTTACTTTACAACAAGATCAAATTTCCCATTATCCATGATTATGTTGCCAGAAAATTTGGAGTATTGTTGCAGGTGCAATCCATAAAATTAAATTAAAATTATATTTTGTATGGCATTCTTCCAAAGTGCCATCCTGGAGGTTGTGCTTGAGTATCGTTTTCTTCTCCATGTTTCCAACCTCATCCTTTTGTTCCAGGTGTGTGTATTCGAGTTTCACTAATGAACCACAACCAGCTCATCAAAAGCAAAAGGACCACAGCAATCATTGGCTCCTCCAATCCATTATACAATGAGACTTTTAGCTTCAAAGTGGACCAGTTGGAGCTGGACGCAAGCAGTCTGAACTTGTCTGTTCTCCCAGGGGATGGTAAGCAGCCCATGATGCTCTTCTCAGGAGTCTTGGGGACTCCCGCTAAATTTCCACCATGATCTTTGTTTAATCCTCACAATTTTTGTGGCTTTGTTTAGAGACCTCCTCCCTCGGCTGTGTGATTGTGGGGCCTTTCATGTACACCCGGGGGAAGGAACTTGAACATTGGAATGAGATGATCAGTAAACCTAAGGAGCTGGTGAAAAGATGGCACACTCTGTCCCTTAGCAGCTGAAAACTCTCACAAGAGAGCTTCTGTCTCCACAGTGAGTCCATTCTGATTCAGTTCATCACAGATGTTCTGGGTCTCAAGGATCAAAGACAAGGGACAACCTTTCTCGAAGAGGCTGGATCACATGCTAGTAGATTATCTCAGATGACCCACTGAACAAAAATTAGAAGACTGTTTGATCCTAAAAGTGAGAAGAGCCCATCAATCACTGAGAAACATGTGCTGGACATCTCGCTACTTTTATCATAACTGACATTTAATGGCCTTAACCCCAAAGCTCTGTGAATTAGTAGTATAATGCACCCTTAAGTATAATTCAGAGCTGAAATCAAGGGGTTTAAGAGTACCCATGTCAGGGTAGTTTTGCTTTAACCCCAGACAAATTACAGTTTATGAAGTAACCACCTTTCAAAGGACTCTTCTAAAATAATATTGCAGCATTCCTGCTGAAAGCATGACTATTGAACCAAATGGAATAAACACTCTTAAATCATTTTAGTCATGTGTTTATTTAGTCCCAACTCAGAGCAGTGGCTCAGTGTGGTTAAGATAGTTTGGAGTATGCTGGAAAGCCGGCAGCCCTGGTTGGAGACCCAAGCTCCACACGACAGGGTGAGCTCCCGTCCCTTGCCCAGCTACTGCCAAACTAGCAGTTTGAAAGCATAGAAATGCAAGTAGATAAATAGGTACCACTTTGGTGGAAAGGTAATAGCACTCCGTGATGTCATGCTAGCTACATGACCTTGGAAATGTCCTCAAACAGTGCTGGCTCAATGGCCTTGAAACAGAAATGAGCATTGCCCCCTAGATTCAGCAACGGCTAGTTGAGTAAAATCTTCCTCCCTCCCATTGGAAATCTGCTGTTTAAAATATTTATTTTTTTATTATTATTAAAAAGTTTTACAGACCATTTTTCAAAACATAAA
>JANHFM010004711.1:63230-77879 GCA_032468115.1 Grayia smithii | reverse complement strand
TCTACTCTACTCTACTCTACTCTACTCTACTCTACTCTACTCTACTCTACTCTACTCTACTCTACTCTACTCTATTAATATTTAGACTTAGATATAAACTTTATCCAGTACTGCCACTTCCTCATTTTCTCAGTACCTTCTAATTCCTGTGCCTACTCGTAACTACTAGCATCAATGTCCTAATCAGGGTTATTTCAATTATTCGGTCTTCCCCAAGATACTCTAAAACATATTCTTAAAACAGTAGCAATGGCTGTTTAAAGACTCGGAGACCTCACTGGTTTTAAGTCCTTTATTAGCATAAGAGCATCCAGCCAATATATTCTCTAATGTTTGCTTACACTTCAGTGCAACACATTAGCCCTTAATCATACTACTACTAAACTAAGTCCACTATCAGTCCATTATAAATGTATCTTGGCTGGTTAATTTTAACTTTTCAGAGACAATGCAGTTCCCTCCCTTATGATGCTAAGGTAATGTTTTATTCCCTAGAAATCGTCCTGTTTGCACCTTCTGATTCTGTTTGAGGGCAAATGTTCATAAAGCTAAGCAAAAGTAAGATTATGACAGCTAAGTTATCAGCTGTATGCAAGATTCTACAGAGAGGTTCAGGCGTCCCTTCAAGTGGGCAGGACATGCACATGATGGTTCCAAAAAAGCAGATGACAACTCTGAAGAGAAAGATCCACACGAGGGCAGCTAGCGTGAAGATTCCTCTTAGGATAGCAAGGAGAAGAAATGGCATGTCATAAAGATGATCTATAAACTAAACACAGAGATCGGGTAAGTTAGGAATCTACTACTTTAACTAATAATTTGAATTATTCTGATTTTAAGGGGAGGAATTTTATAGCTGGGGATTTGCCCATTGCTGAATTCCATAGAATAAAACTGAACAAAGTGGAATAAATAACTAGTCATCTCTCTTTCGTCCTCCTAACTTGGGATCACCCCAAAAAAGTTGTTTTCTTTTGGCATGACAGCCACCCTATCTTCTACTTAATGCAATTTGTGTAATCTAACTTCTCCTTAGGAGAATAGCCAGCACCACTTCACTTATGGAATCTTGTCAACGTAAGTCAACGTAATGGGATCAATTTTCTTGTGGAAAATGTTATCACTTACAGTCTGAGGGTGTCCAGAGAAGCGTTTGTTGTAAGTTCTGATGTCATGGAAAGTTTGCTTGTTTTTCTTGTCAGGCTGGTTTTCAGAACTGGTGTACAAAAAAACAACCTTGCCAAAAAAAAAAAAAGCAACAACCCACAAGTTGTTGAGAACCAAAGTGTAGGTTTGTCTTAGACAGACAGACCCAATTAAATAATTACATGGATTTACATAGCCACCCATTTCACACTACATGACTCTACACGGTTTATAATACAATAGATAAATGCATACTATATAAAAATGAAAATATGCAACCACTAAGCATTATAAAACAACTATCAGCATACCCTGGATATGGGCTCTATCACACATCCTCTGACTATACCCCAGACTCGGGTACAAAACCAGGACTTCATGGCCATATGAAAATCCAACACGGTTGAAGCTAGTCTAACCTAAGAGGAAATGATATTCTGAAGGCTAGGCAGCTCTGCAGGAAAGGCCAACCTGGTCCCTACTTGCCAACATGCCAACAGGGCCCCAGAGCAGATAATTTCATGATTGCTATTTCTTTGAGCTTCTGGGTCATATGCTTTACCCTTTCAGATTAAGGTCTTCCCTAGCAAGCTTGCTTCTTTACACTGAGACCGTTGTGCATTTTACTCCACAGTCAGCAGATGAAGCTCAGTAGAGTAGTCAGTGGTCTGTCTTTCTGGGTCTGCAGACCGGCAGTGGCAGCAGCGGGGGTGGGCGGGGGCGGAGAAGGATGGTTCAGTGCAATGGAGCTTTGCACACAAGTGTGCCAGCCCACACCTTGCACAAATGGAGCTTTGCATGGTCACCTGCTGCTTGCACAGCCCGGTTCCCAACATGCTGCAGCCCGGTACCAGACCATATCTAGGGGTTGGGGACCCCTGGAGTACATGAAGAAAGAACAAACTTATTTATTTATTAGATTTTTATCCTGCCTTTGTTTTTATAAATAACCCGATAACTGAACATATACAATACTCCTTCCTCACAACAACAACCCAGTGAAGTGAGCTGGGCTGAGAGAGAGACTGGCCCAAAGTCACCCAGCTAGTTTTCCTACCTAAGGTGGGACTAGAACTCACAATCTCCTGGATTCTTGGCCAACACTTTTAACAATTACACTAAAATGGCTCTTTGAAGGCAATCAACCATTTAAAAAAAAATCAAAGCCTATTGCAGGTACACTGTTTAATCATTGATAGTTCTTTGATCTGACAAGCATGAAATTAGAAATGCTGATATCTATATTAATGAACGAAAAGCTGAAATATGAGACAGTTATTCTTGGCATTTTTCTACCTCCTTTTGTAACTTCAAAGAAAAGATGGAAAATCTTACTTTTTGCCTGCAAAGTGGACAGTTGATTGCACTCAGCCAAGACCCATGTTTCCAGTATTCAATTAGACAGTAACCTAGGAAAGGAAGACATGTCTATGTAAGCCAAAAAGTTGCATAGTGGGAAAACATCATAGCCAACTTTGTAGCTGTTCACACCAAAAGGTGATTTCTATATTACATGATTTAACAAGGAGTAGTTACTTTGTTCAAGAAGGCAACAAAAACTCAAGAGAAGTAGGTGAGGTGCTCAATATACTGAAATTTTAATTCCAGGTGAGCCGGTAATTAAATGGATATCCATTTGCACTTTTGAAAACAGAATTAAATATGGCTTGAAAACTTAATGGTCAAGTTTTGCATTTGTTTCCTGTGTAACAGATTTGAAGGATGGGAAAGTAAACCTTTTTCAAGGCAGGATATTTGTGGATTCAGGCATTTCAAAACAACATTGGATCTTTCAATCATGTTTGTTCCAATTCTATGTTTAGCCCCCCCCCTCCCAATAATTACCATTATTAGTAATTAGTAATAATATTGGCCCAATATTAGTCTTCTGTGCCATTTCCTGGACATATGGTTTGAAACACAGTTGAAATTTAAGACTTTTGGAAAATGCATAGCAATTTGTAACAATAATACAAGAGAACAATCATGCTTTTAAAAAAAAAATCATGTTCTATAAGCATTTAAAACTTTAGATAATACATTTTCAATAAATTATTTGCTCCACTCTTGCACCTTTTAATGCCAAATATAATTAAATGTACAAAGTGAAATGTACTTCGTCCAAAGCCTGTTTGTACTTTTCTTCTTAAAATTATATGTAAATGGAGGCAGGGAGAAAATTATAAGAAATCATTGGGAAGTTTGTTTATTGCTATCAATCATTGTGTGGATGTGTTGATTAACTTGAACTATTTATATATTCTTCAAGCTTGTATTATGGGAGGACTGAAATAATGTGGTCTATACATTTTATAACTTTTATTCCCTACTTGGAGCATCTAATATTAGAACAAAGAGAACAGGAAGGGATTCCTGTGTGGGTGTGGTTAACTGCATGTATGCTCTTGCTTTATAGCAGAAAGTCACATAATATCAGTTCCCCTTCTGGCTTTGATAGCCAGATGTTTTTAATATACATGTGTTGCAATATGGCTAAATTAAATATGTTGCCTTTATATGGTCTATGCTGTATAACAGGGAAGTGGATAGCAAAGGCAGTGGGAAAATGAGAATTACATTTTTAATAGAATTATAAAGGTGAGGTCTTATTCCATACGTTAAATTCTTTACTAATCCATATCATAATGTTATTTGTATTACAGTGGTTCTGGAGGAACATTGAAATAACTCTCTAATTTTATATATTGCACTGTTGATAATCCTGATTTTAAATGCTTATAGAATGATGCTGCAAAAATGCAAGTGTCACATTATTGGTGCAGTGCCCATTATCAGAAAAATAGTGTCATCAATCCTACTTTTTGCTGCACTAAGAATGTTACTATTTTACTTCATATGCCCCATGGTATAAACTTTTGGGGAACAATTTCTGTCAAGAAAAATCCTGACACCAATCGTATATTCTACACTGCTCTTTGGGGATAAATTTTTAAAAGCATTGCTGGTTGTTCTATGCTGTCCTTGAACACAAATGGGATTTTTATGCTGTGTGTTCGCTGTTTTTAATGACTGCTTTAAAAATACTTTGAACATTTTATTTTAATTGTCTTAGAACTATAAGCCATGCAGAGAATATTTGTCAGTAGCCATACACATTTTATAAATAAATCTTTATAAACCTTTATATCGTTACTTTACTTTCTGTATCAAATTAGATGCAAATCTACCACTCTGCCAAAATAAAATTACAAATTATTTGGAAATTTGCTACTGTTATGTTTTAATGTTGCCAGATACCACAGCTCTTTTTGTCATATATACTGGTGATAAAGATACTTCATCTTTATCATCATTGACTTCAGTTGGCAAAAATGTGCATGCAAGTTCTCAAAATATTACTAAGCATAAACCCACAAATATCTCTCTACATGATGGAAAAAATTGCTTAACTAAAGAAAAAAAAAAGACTGCATTTTTTGAACAGTAAGAATGCATGATGTGGTGTTCTGAAGAGCAGACATTAAAGTGTGTATAAATTTCTGAGTGTTTTTAATAAAAAATTTTTTGAAATACTTGTAATTTATTTACTTTTTGCCTTTTTCAGATGGCAGGAGGTAGTTTTTTCATTTACTTAATTCTCAAGGCAACAGTGTACATATTTTTGCTATTAAATTAGCTTAAAGCTTTGACTGCCAATTGTTTTTGTTCCGTTTGATATAGCTGTTTCTGTTGGCCTTTTGCCAGCTCAGAGACTCAAATGGAAATGTTAAGTAAGTACAGTACTCTTGGTCTCAAAAGTATAAATTTCCTGTTTAATTGTCCATAAGACTTCCTGAGCATTGCAAAACTTTATAATGTGTCTGTGGTACTATACAATAGCTGAAGTAAAAGTGCTGCTTCATGTATTTTTTTCATAATAAAAATAGTGTTGGGTATATGCATTTTTATAATAGATATCAAGATTAATTCAAACATGGTAGGGTGAATATATTCAGAGACAGATAATGTTACGTTATGATTTATTTCATGAAAACTTTGGCCCTTAACAGCTGTCTGTTGCAGTTTCATCCACAAATGGGCATTTGTTTCGCAAAATATATATGCTCCCTACTGTTTAATTTTATAATTTCATGTAATATGAAGGTTACTGTAATCTTGCAAAATAAAATTTATGAGCAAACAGTAGTAGTCCAATTAACTTGCCACAAAAGACATGTCCACAGTTGGTTTCTACAGGGAAATTGGCGGTTTGGAGACAGATAGGACAGTTCAAATCATTGGGGTAGCATTGCTGCCACTGCTGAAGACATTCCTAAGAGGGGGAAAAATGCTATGTTTAAAGATATTCCAGTTAATTCCAGAAATGCTTTAGAGGCTTTAACAATTGTGCATTGACCCTAGAAAACTGAAAAAGTAGTACAATGCTTAATAGAATGTTTACTAGTTTTACATATTTCTGAATCCACCATAGTAGTTGATTTATGACTGTGGGTGTCCTTTGAAAATGCTTATGTAAGCACCAATTTTTTTAAAAAAGTGGTAGGATGGGAAAAAGCAGAGTAGAGTATTAAAGCCAATCCCTTTAATACATGAAAACTTGATTAATGGAGTCATTCTGTTTTTATAAATTCAGGATATCATATATCAAGCCTCTGTTTGGAAAACTAATCCTACTTCTTGTTTTTGAAGTTTCATCTCTTACCAAAACAGGAACCATGTGTTTCTAATTAAGCTGCCACAAAATTCTGGGTTCAGGGATATTCAATTCTTCTGGAGGACAAATAATCAGAAGTTTGAAAACTTTCCTGATACCTAAGATTTTTGCACACATCTTTTGGATTTTGTATTAAGTAGCTTAAGAGATGTTGTAAACTTACTATTTTGGAAGATGAAGGAACACAATTCTTTTCCAAAGAACTCATTTCTTGTCTTTAAGTTGAGAACTCTATAAAATAAGTAAGACTTGATATAATTTTGATAAGATAGGTGTTGATGAGACAGATTTGGTTAGGTAGATATGCAGTTCAAATAAACACAATGAATATTTATATAATAGCATGCTCTTCCATGCTTCCATAGACTATTCTTCATGTTCTGACCTAGGCTTCCTTAGAAATTAAACAGCACAAACTTAGTCCCGGGAAACCTCTTTAATACATACGGCTGTAAATTACTTTCATTTACAGTCCGCAAGTCTTGATAAACAGTCTTTTCAGAGGAAGGTTATCAACACCCACCTATCTCACCTGGAACGCTGCCAAAGAGCTAATTTCCAGGCAGGGCAAGGCCAAACTTGGCAGAGAGTCAGAATTTTCAAATTTTGAATCAGCCAGATGAACTAATTGCTTCCTGCAAAAGCTCATGTCCCATTTGCTTCTCTTTTGTTTTATGGAAGGGGCCAATCATCTCCAAACCTTACTCCCAAGTCAACCCTGTTTCCTTAATTGTTCCTCTCTCCTGGCAGCTCTGCGCATGTACACACTGGGAACAGGCTCACGCTGTTCTTCTGCCTCACTGATGTCCAACTCCGGAGACAGCAAAGAACTACCAGATGGCCCTAGCTCCCTCTCTGCCTCTGACTCAGAGCCATCATCCAAGCCTTCCCCAGACTCCAGGACTGGCCCATGTTCCTCCCCAACCTCCTTACTGTCTGAATCTGCTGCTAGTTCTGCTGGCAGCTGGTGGGCCACACTTCAGTCATAAAATCATCTCATCTCTTCCTTCCCAAGAATATTTTTTTCTTCAAAGCAATGGCATTTGTATTTTGTACACATCTTTTCAATTGTTGTATGCATCTTTTTCTAGGCATTTTCAACGCAGGTGCTGAAGTTTAACTGGTAAATTTGACCATCTTCAAGGTATAACTTCTTTTGTTTCAGTTATTAGGTGGGTAGAACTAATTAGGCTAATGCATTATCCCATTCACTCCAATGCAATGATGATTCTACATATATGTTCTTGTGAATCCTTGGCGTTTCCCATATTCTGAAGTCTATAGAAAATCCTATACAAGTTCAGTGAGGCATAGTGTTACCACATTTGTTCAACTGCTGGGGTTAAAAGAAATTTCAGCCTAAATAAATACTTAAATATCTCAGACAGTGATCCCGTATCTTCAGAAATTTACTCTTTTACAGATCAAAAACCAGACATAATTTTGACTCCAAAACCACATCAGTGGGAAGGGAACTCATCCTAAGAAAAGAGCAAAAAGTTGGCAGCTTCAGAATTAAAAAAGAATAAAAATCTTTGCTTGCAAATATATTAATTTAATCATTACATTTACATTTAGTTAACTGACTCTAGGGAATATAATTACTCCCTGTATATATATAACTCTGTATTTCTCTGTATACAGAGTATAAATATAACGGTATTTTACTGTAACAGCATTGCCAAAAAGGCATTAAGAGTTGTAAACCTAATCTTGCATAGCTTCTTCTCCAATAATTTCGAAGTGCAAACTAGATCATACAAAACTTTTGCTAGACCAATTCTTGAATACAGCTCATCTGTCTGGAACCCGCACTGCATATTGGAGATTAATACAATCGGAATGAGTCCAGAGATATTTCACGAGAAGAGTCCTCCACTCCTCTGTTCCCAACAGAATACCTTATACCTTATGGGCTTAGATAACTTAGAACTTCGCTGTCTTCGGTCCGACGTAAGAGTAGTACATAAAATTATCTGCTACAATGTCCTACCTGTCAATGAATACTTCAGGTTCAACCACAATAATACACGAGCAAACAATAGATACAAACTTATGGTAAACTGCTCCGAACTTGATTGCAGAAAATATGACTTCAGCAACAGAGTGGTCAATTCCTGGAATGAACTTCCTGACTCTGTGGTTTCTTCCCCAAACCCCCAAAACTTTAACCTTAGACTGTCTACTGTCGACCTCAACCCATTCCTAAGAGGTCTTTAAGGGACGTGCATAAGTGCACCAGCGTGACTACCGTCCCTGTTCTAATGTTCCCTTTTATTTGTATCCATTTCATGTATTCATAATCATGTTCATACTTATATCTGTTATCTAATACATGCTTGATAAATAAATAAATAAATAAATAAATAAATGAATGAATGAATAAATGAATAAATGAATAAATGAATAAATGAATAAGATTTTTCCCCACTATAAAAATGGCAATTAGTGGCATTTTGGTAAAGGGTATTAGGAACAGAGTCTTTGAAGTGCTTACCACATTTTTATATACCTGCCATCCTCAATAGGATGGATCTCAAGTAGACAAAGAAATGTGCTATGAGATGATATCAAGAGTATATTTCTAAATATTTTTTCAGAACTTAGTAGTGTATAATTAATTTTATTCTCACTGAAATAAAAAAAATATTTATTTTATCAAATTTAAATATCGCCCATTTCACTGTTTAAATTATAATTTTAAATTTATAATAAATTAGGCAATTAGTCTTGGATTAGGCAAAACTGGGGCGTTAGATGTGATCACCATCTTGATTTGCATTTCTTTAATAGTTCCTATAATTAACCAGAAGTGACTATATTAGAAATATTTTTTTCCCATTTACAGCGATTTCCAGACAGAAGGAATAACTTGTTAGAATCTATCATTGGTTAACTAACCTGAGATATTGTTGGAGACAGTTCACTCTTTTAACTGTGTAATCCAAACAGAATCTGGAGTGTTCTTTTTAAGCAACATAACACAAGGTTTCTGGGCATTTACAGTTCCCGATCAGCAGATAGATTGGGTCAAAAAAACCTTGCTTCCTTATCTTTGACCTGAGACCCCATTTGTAGTTTTAAGTGACTGCTGGTTTCAAAAAAGAATCAGAGCCGCCCTCTGTTTATTTTGAGCTAAGTCCAGCATCCCAGATGAGTTATAAAAAGAAACTGGTATTACACAGAGTTAATGATTCATTGAGGCATTTGCATGCTACTTGAAAAATCTCTCCATCTCTCCTCAAAAACTAAGTCAGCAAGCTGACCTTCACCCACACTATCTCTCTGTACAAATGCTTTTAAGTCAATCTTGACTTCTGATGACTACCTAAACTAGTCCCTGCAGTTTTCTTGACAGGATTATTGGAAGTGGTTTGCCATTGCTTCCTTTCTAGGGATGAGATATGGTGGCTGGCCCATGGTCACCCAGCTGGCTTTGTGCCTAAGGCAAAACCAGAACTAACAGTCTTCTGATTTTTAGCTTTTCACTACTACACCACTGACACTCATATGTTATCTATGTGCATATGTGTGTGCTCACACACACATGTACATACCAGTACATAGATAGAGCTAATACTATCTTGCCATGATTCCTGGTTTAGAGGCTATTAAATTAACAAAACAAGTTACCCTAAAAAAAAGTATATTCTCTGCTTAAAGTTTGAATTTAAGATTCAGCCTTGTTTTCTTTTTAGCTTTGGGTTTACACCAGTGGTGGGTTGCCCCTGGTTCGGTCCGGTTCGTGCAAATAGGTAGCGGTGACGCTGTGACGTCACCGAACCGGTTCGCAGTGTCCCGGACCCTGGCCCACCCGCATGGCCCAACTTACCTTTTTTGTAAAAAATCGGCAAAATTAGCGTTCTGCGCATGTGCAGAGCGCTTTTTTGCCGATTTTTAGTAAAATAAATTTTCTGCGCATGTGTGGTAGTGTGGTTTACGCGCGTGAGCGAAGCGAGCGCACGCAAATTTTGCGCGCACGCGTGCACGCGCATGCACACGCGTGCACGAAGAGAACCGGTAGCGAAGGTGAGTGGAACCCACCCCTGGTTTACACTGTTAAACTTACTATGCTATATTTGAGCCAACTTTGGCTTCTGAGTTATCTTTAAAGGCAGCCCCATGTATAGTGAATCTCAGTAACCTAATTGTAAAGTGAAGAGGGCATGAGTTATTCTCATAACAGTTTTTCACTCCAAAAAGTAATAGAATTAGCATTACCAATCAAGTCTTGGCAAAGAGCATTCTGGCCATGGCCTGCATCTGCTGATCTATAGAACCTGCAAATCCAGGAGGATCTCAAATCATAGATCTGCTGTTCTCAGATCAAGATACCCAACTTCACTACTGCTAAGAACACCCTGGTTTTAAATGCATGTCAATAGATCTATGAAGTAGTCAACTTTGGTTTCTCTTCTGTTGCAGCTTTTTGTAGTATAACTCACACTGTACAAAATCTCTCAAGCCTCAGAAATGCTTTTGGGTAGCACACAATGAGTAAGAATCAACCTACTTTCTAGAAGCTGAAATAGCTCCCCTTTGGATACAGTTTAGTACACCCTAGTATAAATAAAAATTGCATAAAGTTCAGCTAAGTTAGAGTTAAATTGTGTTCCTTTTTTCTGCATAATTTCAGGGAAGATTTTAGCAGAGAATGTGAATAAGACCTCCAGTACTTAAACTAAAATTGAAATTAACACTCTTATTTTTTTCAAAATGCTTTATCTTTATTTTCTAAAATCAAAAAAAAAAACAAAAAGAAAAATTATTTTCATACAAATGAAAATCTTCTCTTCCCCGTCCCCCCTTTATCTTATGCAAAAGAAAATACAAAAACACACATTTTAGCTTAAATTCACATCATCTTAGTAACTTACCTGGTCCCAGAAGAGGCACACAAGGAATTATGTATGACTATACTTTAGTAGATGTCTAGGGACAACTTTTCCACAAAAAACCCTTCTGATCTTCTCTGTAGGTTAGGGTGACAGAAGAGTGTTGTGATAGAAGGTCACAGCCCATACTTTATTAAGGTGGACCATTTAATTTAGTTAATAATTAACATGTTTGACTAATGTCAAGGTTTTGTAGGATTTCCAAATACCCGTGGAAGAATTTGTTCCTTAAATTTATAAGAATTAAATCATTAATTTAATGATTTACATTAAAACATTCTAGTGTTTCCAGAAAAGTTCCAGATCTTAAGAGATATTAAATTAGAAACAATGTGTATCTCCATTTTTAGGACATATTTGCAAATTTAATAAGAAAACATGCTATCAGGCTATTAGACCTCCAAATAATTGCATCATTATGAAGTGGAGATGTAGTTCTTTCCCCGTGCCAAGGGAGTTAAGATACATGTAAATACAAACAGGCTACTTTCAGGGGAAGATAATTGCTGAAATAGGATCAGTGCACCTTATAATGTAGATTTGAAGTCCAAAGAGTAACAAAGAACTTCATAGAGTAACAAAGCCATGGTGGCGCAGTGGTTAGAATGCAGTATTGCAGGTTAATTCTGCCGATTGCCAGCAGTTTGGCAGTTCAGATCTCACGGGCTCAAGGATGACTCAGCCTTCCATCCTTCCGAGGTGGGTAAAATGGGGACCCAAATTGTTGGGGGCAATATGCTGACTCTGTAAACCACTTAGAGAGGGCTGGAAAGCACTGTGAAGCGGTATATACTGTAAGTCCAAATGCTATTGCTATTGCTACCTGGCTACCTATTTCTGATGATTCCCAGGATGGATGAAATGGGTCATGTATTACTTGCCTTCAGGTGGTCTATAGAACTACAGAATGATTTTAGAGTCAGCAGCAAGCAAAGGCAGAGGTAAGAAATCAACTTGTTCTTCAACCTTCTCATGATCTTAATTGAGTATAGACATGTGAGAAATGTAGTCTTTAAACAGAATTTGCACAACCTGTTGCTTCCTGCACCAAGCTCTCCAAAGGACAGACAATGATTAATTCTACTAGAAACTAGATTTGTCTGGTCTATCCATTATAAAGCCCCTGTTTTTAGCTAGCTTCCTTGAGCTTCTCAGCTGAGATAGAACAAAGCAGGGGTCCTCAAACTACGGCCCCCGGGCCAGATATGCCCCCCAAAGCCATTAATCCAGCCCGCACAGGACCACAAGGCTGCCCCACACACACACACACACATTGCTATGCCTATTCGCCGGTCCCCACCCGCCTTCTGGAGGCCGGACAGGCCAAAAACAGGACATGCAGAGGCTGGCCTATTTTTTTGCCTCCCTGGCCTCCAGAGAGAGGGAGATACACACACACAAACACAGAGAGAGAGAGAGAAAGAGAAAGAGAGAGAAAGAGAGAGAGTCAGAAGTCCCTCATACACACCCCAAGGCAGCCACATCTCTTCACTAACCTGCTTTCCACCCTCAGGAGCATAACAAATTAAAGTTTAATTTGTGAGTATTGTTTGAACTGCTAAATTGGCCATGCCCACCCAGTCACATGACTACCTAGCCATGCTCACCCAACTGGTCCGGCCCCTGAATAGTCTGAGGGACTGTGAATTGGCCCCCTGTTTAAAAAGTTTGAGGACCCCTGGAATAAAGCATAGTTTTCTAAACTGCTTGAGGCATTGTGAACAATTACAGTGCTTTGCTCACCCCCAGTCCTCCTGAGAAGTTTCAGAGTTCTGTCCCAAGAACAAAAGTCTGTTATTCATATTGTATGGAAAAAATGCATCCTGGTGGGGCAGAATCCCTCCTGTCAAAGGTATCCAAGAAAGCTAAAACATTAGATATGGATTGGTTCTTTTTTATTACATTATCAAACAAAATAAAAACCAATCCATAGCTAACATTTTAAGTCAGCAAGATAAATTGAAACAGATGAGCACAGATCTGTGGAGATGCTTCGGTTCAATGAAATTTTGAGAGCAGGAGCTCAAAACAAGTTCACAGAAGGTTTCAACCTCCTTGCTCCCAAGGATGAATGATGTTGCTTTCCTTCAGTGTGCTTCATAGCCCCTCTGTAGCCTCTTCAAATACCCGCACAGATTGGGGAAAAAATTGATGCAAAGGCACCTGTGGAAAAACCACTTCCAGATTTATTTATTTATTTATTTTTTGCAAATGCTGATAGAATTTATGAAGGAGATTCACACCATATCATCCTTCACAACTTCCTCTTACTATCTTTTGGCACTTGCAAAGTGGAGGAGGTGCAAAATGACACTTTTCTCCTCACAGCCTTTTTTTGTGTTTACAGATGCTAAAATTATAGCTCTGAATAGTGTCGTGGCTTCTCTTTCGATTGGAGTTTGCAACAAACTATGGCAGAAGAGATGTGATTACTGCAGAACTGATACTTTATTATTCAACACACTGTCTGAATAGATATCTATGGTGTATGCATGTGTATAGGGATATGCGCCGGGGTGGGTTCTACTTACCTTTACTACCGGTTCTCTTCATGCACGTGCTTTAGTCCAATTTTGGGAGGCTCTGATTTAATATTGCGTCCTCCTCCTCCTCACTAAATGCATGGGTTGACCTCAAATGGATGTTACCTATTTTCTACTGGTGGATTCATCTATCAAAATGTAATATAAACTGCCCCTTCATCACAAGGACACAGCTTTAAAGAGTAAAGGGTTTTTTTTGCCCCCTAAATAGCTCTTCCAAGATGGCTGTTCCTAGTCCATTAAAATGTTCTAGGGTTAGTGCCGTCTTAAATTTAGAGATAGGTATTTGGTTTAATTATATTAGTAGTGTAAAACAGCAAAGGCTGACTACTAAAAATCATACCTAGGAAGGCCAGCAACTCTAACTGCCTTTCTACTTCCATAACATAATTTTAAGACTGAGTATTACCTGTTTATAGCCCATCATAAGCACTACATCAAATGAAAAGCCATAACACAGCAATTTCCAATGAATTAGTATATTAAATAATTTTAAGCTACTTTCTCCCCCGCAATCTGAGCTGAAGCACAATTAAACCATATCTGCTCCTTGGTGTTTTCTGAATGGATTTTATAGGAAGGAGGCTTGCTTTCACACCCACACCCACCAGCCACTCGATCTACCTCATTTAGGAAACATGGAGGAGGTAATCATCAACAGCAAAACTCAGTATCTTCCAAATGGGATAGGCGCAGATGGAGGAGAGGGGGTGGGATTCTTGCTCAGGCTACTTTAAAATGCTTTAAAGCTCAGCCATTCAGCTCCAGCAACGGTGGCTACCTGAAACTACTTATTCTTTAGCACTGAGCTCCTTGGCTTTTATTTTGAAATCCAGCACTCTTGGACTTGGGCTCTGCAGACGGAGAAGCAGCACTGGATTTAGAAAGGCAAGCAGCTCAGTGCTGCAAGAAGTGGTGCCGGGGTAGCCGGGAATGGCCAATTCAGGCGAACCAGACAGGACCGGCTGAAACCCACCACTAATTTCTGGTCTTTAGTAGTTCTTAAAAGTAGGTAAATACTATCCCAGATGAATAACAACACATGACTGATTAAACCATGTCATCATTTATTTTTGTTGGAAGAAATTTCCTTCTAGGTTCAGCTCCAAGTTGGGAAAAAGATACTGGAAACATGGAGACTGCTTGGAAAGATGGTTTAATGGTGCTCAGGATCACATGGTTTGAGTTCCTGAGCAGACAAGGGGAGGGTGCTGGGTGCACCTTGGTTTTATGCCTTCTGTTGAGCCCCACCTCAGAGTTTCCTGTTCCTGTATAACAAAGGTATACAGATTGGTTTCAGACTCCCAGGGGACGGGGGTCTTAGCTAGCCTTGCTGGCTGATGTAACCTTCCCAGGTGCCATGTGGTGAGTTTCTGTTGCTAGATGGGTC
>JANHFM010004711.1:50080-63130 GCA_032468115.1 Grayia smithii | reverse complement strand
TGGAGTGGGGTGGGAATGGAAATTTCCCCTGGAGGGGGGTAAGAATGAAGATTTTGCAGTATCCTTCCCCTGCCACGACCACCAAGCCACGCCCACAGAACCAGTAGTAACAAAATTTAGATTTCACCCCTGCTCCGGTCCCCTAATCATCCTTGTTGCTCTTCTCTGTTCTTCTCTGCACTCTTTCTAGAGTCTCAACCAGTGGTGGGTTGCTCCCGGTTCGGCCCGGTTTGTGCGATCCGGTAGCGGTGACGCTGTGACATCACTGAACCGGTCCTCTGTGGCCGGGGAGCTGGGCCCATCTGCGTGCCTGTACTTACAGTTTTCTGCTCTGCGCATGCGCAGAGTGCTTTTTTCTAATTTGTTTTCAAGTAGAGTAGTACATGTGCATGCGCGGAGTGCACATTCGGCGTTCGTGCGAGCGAAGCGCGTGCATGAAGAGAACCGGTAGTAAAGGTAAGTAGAACCCACCCCTGGTCTCAACATCTTTTTTACATTAGAGGCAATACAAATATGTGCAACCCACAGCACAACAGAGTTAGCAGTTTTCAGCCCAGAACCTGGAGAAACCAAACTTCAAGGAGTAAGGAGGGGGGACAAGAAAGGAAAGTGGGGTGCTTGGGAGACCTTGCCAGCATAGTGGTGGATGATGAATCCTGAACTGGAGCCGTTGAAATGCTCATGGGTCCCCACTCCGGACTGGAGCTTCTGCAGCAGGGTCTGGTCAGCCCCCTCACCCTTTGCATACACAGTAGCACAAACGTCATCTAAGATGCTCATAATTCCAGGAGGATTCTGGAAGAGGGAGACAAAGAGTGAAAGGAGTGAAAATCTGGCTTCTCCATCCCAAAGGAGCTTTTTTCAAGAAGCAGGTAGGACTTTCTTTGTTTTTCCTTGAAGATACTTCAGTTCTCATCCAAGAAGCTTCTTCAGTTCTCTTCAGAAGTGAAGAAGCTTCTTGGATGAGAAGTGAAATGTCTTCAAAGAAAAACAAAGAAAGTCCAGTTGTCTCTTGAAAAAAAGCACCTATGGGACAACCATGACCTGAATGACTGAGAGTCTCCATAGACATTGGGCCTCTCCATCCTGTTCAAGAGGGCAGGATTGCTTGAGTCCAAATATGGCATATTCAAATTGCTTTTAAATTAGTTGTAAAATGTATTATTAAGAAATGGGTGAAATGGGTTTCTGTTTTATAGCTCCACTTGTATGCATTTATTTATTGTTCATTTTCAGATACAGATGGTTTTATTTTCCCCAGCCGATAGCAAAAATCTTTAAAGACTTCTCTCAGCAATTGTAATTTATCTGTCTTTTGTATTATTTTAATTTTGGGAGTCAAAGTCCAGACTTCTTAAAGTTACTGAGGTTGAGAAACACTGTTCTAAAGCATTAGATTATAAAGCATTTTATTTATTTATAAAATTTATAGGCTGACCATTTTACCTCAAGGTAATTCTGAGGTAAGAAATTTTTATTTATTTATTTATTTATTTTGACAGATTTATATGCCGCCCTTCTCCCAAAGGACTCAGGGCAGCGAACAACAATTAAAAACATACAATGACAATTAAAATCCAATTTAAACCAATTTAAAATCTAAAATAATAAATACTAAAACCCCAGAATCAGAATCAGCCCATTTGTTGGAACAGCCAAGTCTTTAGGTCAAATAATAATTCCAGTCAGGAAACAAAGCTAAATTTATGCTAAGCCCACCCAGGGTCGCTTTGGATAGTGAGATGGGTAGCATATAAATTAAATAAATGTATACATAAGTAAGAGTCTCCAAGATTTCTTTTTTAGAGAATAATGGCTGCCATAGAATGCTCAAGAATAACATAGCAAAGTTTTAAATGAATTTTAGCAGAGAAAAAGGCATGTATGTTTCATTATTTTATGGAAAAAAAGAAGGTCTTTTAAGAATTTAATTTAACTGGAATAAAATAATAACATCACCCCAGCTCAACCCTCACACCTCAGCAAATCCACAAGCTCTTCCTCAGTCCTTCCCTTACCACTTTGTTTTCAATGAGATCACACACAACTTTGTTGTTGAAATATTCAATTGGGGTCCACTTGATGCCTTCCTGCACATACTCTTCCTAAGGCAAGAGGAGAGATTGTTTTTAAAGAAGCAATTAATGCACATTTAAAGAACCATAAAAAATGAGGATCTAGTTAAGAATACCATTCTATACCTGTCTAGTTAAGAATACCTGTCTGATTTGATAATCTGCAGTTTTTGTTTTTGTTTTTTATTCCAATTTATATGCCGCCCTTCTCCAGAGACTCAGGGCAGCTTACAATTTCTCAAGCACAACTCAATGTGTTTAGCAATACCTTCATTCCTTGTATATGCCTGCTTATTAGGGCTTTTGCCCCCCTCAAGCGGCATTTTTACAAAGTCAGTTTATTGCCCCCAACAATCTGGGTCCTCAAAAGGATGGAAAGCTGAGTCAACCTTGAGCCTGGTGACATTCGAACTTGCACTAATTGCAGGTAGTTGGAGCTAAGTGGAAACACTTAGCAGTACACTAGCTAAGTGTACCACTGAGGCTCTTTGAGCAAAGATTCATTCTACATATAATTTGCCAATCGACCACTCAGCTAGCCTACTTCACACCCACAGTATGGTGGGCTACTTTTATCTATAATGGTGACCTTTTTTTTTATTTGTTTGCTAACCTAATCACTTTGTGATTTCTTTTCCTCTAGTTGCAGACATTTAATATTGCTAAATCCTGCAGAGAAGTGCAGGACTTAACAAATGGTGTAGCCCTGGCATATGTTCTTCATGAAATGTAAGTTATTATTTTTCATTATTGAACGTGCATGCTACCTGATTCCCAACAGTGAAATTTTAATACAAGTAAAAAGAAGAAAAAACTGAATGACAAAAATGACAGAACAGATAGAATGAAGCAGGGAATCTCAATTCCCTCATTAAAGGTGTGGTTGAAGAGCCAGTTCTTCACTGCTTTTCTAATGAACAGCAAAATAAGGAGAATACCTCATTCCAGAGGGTAGATGATGCTACAGAGAAGGTGCACTTCTTCCCAATAGATGATATTCTTTAATCAAAGGAACTAGAATATACCAGTGCTGAATCATTCGGATAGATACTATGGGAGACAAAGCAGTCCATCAGGTAACTATGCTAAATGCCAAGTTGAGCTTTATAGGTAACAGCCAATACCTTGACATGTACCCAGAAACAGACTGGCAACTAGTGCGTCTCATGAAACAGAGGTATTACATAGGTATACTGAGGCATACTGGGTGGGCAAGCTGGAAGTGGGGTTTTTCAGGCCAAACAGGGAGCTAAATCTTGAAAACACAAGAGATAGCTAGAAGTGAACCCTCTTCCAATCATAACATTATTACTTATTTAGTTTTACTCATGGGGGATGCACACATTCATTTAGCACTTTTAAAGGCTTTGTGTGTTGCAAAGTTTGACAACTCTGAATCATTTTAAGTTATCTGAATTATATTAAAGCATGGACTCAGTTAAATGAAAATAGACTTCTGAGAGACTGTTAATTATTTTTTAAAAAATATTAAATTAATATGTATTACCATATTGAAAATATCATGCGTTACCCTATTACTTTATGGGAAAATGAATAGGGAGAAAGTGACAATTGCAGAAATTGGGCCACTGTAGGAGACTGGGAAAATGGAGGAGATAGGAGCCTGCTCAGATCACTTGTAAAAGTACAAAACAATATTTAAAAATATATATGGGAAACCCTGTAGACTATTATTCTATCCAGTAAAAGATGTATAGTTATTAACTTTACAATACCATAAAATATTGGATGTCTGTTGAGAAAAAAATAGAAGGAAAGGAGGAGAAAAAATTGAATTAGCTTCCTAGAGACTCTAAAGTTTATAGTACTGTATCCTGAAGAAGGATGTGGCTGGTTAGCTAAATTCCCAGGGAGAAACATTCCTTGCTGTGGAGGAAAATAGGAAGGTCTACTTGCAGTTAAATTTAAATTGCAAATTGGAAGAAAAGATACTCCTTTAGTACTCTTCAAGATTTTTGTCACTTCATAGCTATTCTGGGGTGCATATAGTTAAAAGCCACATGTGCTTGTCACCATTCCATTTTCAGAAGCATCCCCTAAACTGCAGGGCACCATATCACTAGATACAGTCCAATTTGCTTTGCCATCTAAAACCTCATTGTTTACTGATTAGTACAGCAAAAACAAGGTTGAAGCTGACTGGTGAAATTCAGGATTTCCCCATCACACCATCAAAATAATAATAATAACAACAACAATAATAACAACAACAATAATAATAACTGAGTTTCATGTTTAATGAATAAAAGAGAATAATAATAATAGAGACTGATTTTATTTCAGTGATCCTGCCTGGTTTGACAAAACTTGGCTAAGCCGTATTAAAGAAGATGCTGGTGAAAGCTGGAGAATAAAGGTAATGGAATACCTTATCAATACGTACAATATTTACGTAGGTTATAATGCTGAAGTTAAAAATGCAAATAAACATAGTTTAGATTATTTGAGATTGCTTGTTTATGATTCAAAGGGTTCCTAGACCGAACATGCCACATGTATCTTTCTATTTAAAACTCCTTTATATCCTTGGGAAAGATCCCAGATTGGTTTGGCAAGTACATGAACAGTAAACATAGAGGTACCAGATTGTGCGTGGGCTTTTGTTTTTCCTATAGATCAGGATGCTGGATTATTTTGAGGCTATGGGTTCAAGTAATAACCATGACATCTGTTGATAATGCATCTGAAACTCCTAGATCAGACCTGGACATTTTACAGACATCCAGCCCTTTGGTTGTCTCTGTCCAGCTTGAGTGAGGTCAGTCGGAAATTAAATAGGATTTTATTGCCAGAAGTACCAATGAGGGGAAAGGTTCCTTGCCCCCTCTCGCACTTCAGAAAGTGGATAGACTGATCCCTCCTATGGCCATTGAAGGCCTGGTAGTCTGATCCCTCCAAGCCATGAATGCAATACAATTGCATTGCTTTTATTTTGATGGCAGCTACTAGTTTTTTCAATTTACATACAGGCATGCATGCCAATGGATCTTCACAGGCCTATTTGGCCCTCCACAGCAGTTAATTGCCCACTCATGCCTTAGATTACATTACCATAGAAAAGGATTCAATATAATGTTTCATAATGTAAAGGATCACAAATAAAGCACCTCTTTTCTGATAATTGAAACAATTATGTGATTTTTTTTTTTGAGGCTCACAATGCTGTGTTCAGAAGTTGCATCTATCTTTCTTCACATGCCAGTGCATTCATAGCTATTTTGCTTCATTTTTTTATATTGAATTCTGTTTTATGTACGTATTTGGGTTCATAAATTTACATTGTTTACTATAAACGGATTGAAGTATCCAATAACACCAATTATAAACAGCATATAAAGTCCTTTTACAAAATATAGCAAAGGTTTCTTTGAACCCTGACTGCAATATATCAACCAATTCAACCCATCCAGGGGACCAACACCTAATTGATATTGGGCAAGCATTTTATTTGAAGGGTGACTTGGATGGCTTTACCTAACATTTTTCCATCACAGTTTTTTTACCTCCTACACATCTCCTGAAAGACAAGCTTGAAGGTGAAATAAAGAGATGGGAAAATGACACATAGACCCGTGATGGCGAACCTATGGCACGTGTGCCAGAGGTGGCATGCAATGCCCTCTCTGTGGGCATGCGAGCCATCACCCCAGTTCAGCTCCGCCGTGCATGTATGCTCACCTTGCGCTGGTCTTTGGGTCTCTGCATGGGACATGCAGGGGTGTGTGCATGTGTGTGGGGTGAGGCATATGCACAGGGCCATACACGTGTGGCAGTGGGATGCATGCAGGGAGCTGCTCACATGTGTGAGGGCCGCGCATGCATGCCAGGGGGCAGGGCACATGCTGGGGTGTGCAAGTGCCGGGCACATGCAGGGGGCATGTATGCGTTGCATTTTGGGGGTTCGGGCTTTGGGCACTCAGTCCAGAAAAGGTTAGCCATCACTTCCATAGATCATAGAATTTTTTAATTTGAAAGTTTGAACAAAATATAAAACAATTCAATATTTTCCCTAATAAATCAAATAAGGTTTTCCATTCTAAAGCAGACAAATTTTTTTAGGGCTGAACATCTGCTTGCTCTTTGAAAGCATTGTGTTACATTTTGGTTTTTACTTTATTCCCTCTGTTTGGATTTATCACATCTATAAAGCTATGGGTTTTTTTGGCAGAGGTCGATTTTGTTAGAATGATGGTATTTTAAGTGGTATATTACATTTGGTACGGTATGTGCCACCAATATGATTGTATTTGTAGGAGTTAAATTTGTTGAATAAAGACAGCATTTCAGAATGTTAATTATTAACTTTCAAATATATGAAAATAGTATATTCTCACTCAGTTATCATTTTAAATATTTTAGGCTAGCAATTTGAAGAAGGTTCTTCAAGGAATTATGAATTATTATCATGAGGTATGAAAAATCATAATCCGTAAAATATGCAATTTCTTCTTTATAATTTTAGTTATAAATCTCAGTTATAGAATATTTTATCTATTATTTTAATGTTTAATATGCATGTAAAACCGATGTGGATGAGCTTAACTTTGATGTTCTATTACTAGTCTTTTATTCCATGAACACTTTATAAGCAAATGTATTTATTTGAAAAGGAAAATATTTTTGGAATATTTTTATTTCCCCATCTGTTCCAACTTTAGGTGCTATGCTGTAATGATCAGTATTCATTTTTTTTTAAAGTTAAGTTTAGTACTGATTACTGGTGAATTTCAGTAAATGTAACATTCATGTGAGGTATAACATGAATGAAGAAATGCCCTCTGATATAAAAAAAAAAAATCCTAAAAACCAAGGTTTATTCTCCTTCCAAAGTATTCTAACTCAGTTTGTTTCTTCAGGGAAGTGTATTGAGTAAAGAGTTGGAATAGGACCAAGGAGTCTCAGCCTATCAGATATTGAGGCTCTGTGGGTGACTTTGGGCAAGTCACAATCTCTTGAACCAATCTGTCCTGACAGGATGGTTGCCGTAAAAGGACAAAAATAACTGCCTGTGGTGTGAGCCCTCAGAGGAGGAAAGCTGAGATATAAATTTAACAACAAACCCCTCACATTTCATTATAACATTATAACTCTGGGCTTCTTTTTTTAAAAAAAAAAATTCTACAGTTTTTGACTCAGCAAATCTCAGAAGATCTTCTTCCTGATTTAAACCAAATCTCTGAACATTCTAATCCAGTAGAGCTTGGCAGGTTATTGCAGCTGATTTTAGGCTGTGCAGTCAACTGTGAAAAGAAGCAAGGTAAATGTTCTCCTCTGAATAAACAGCTCAATTTGTCTTTTATATCAGTGAAACCGAAATATTAACTCTTTCATTTCTGGGTGAAGCAAAGTAAAAAAAAAAATAGTATCAATAATATTTAGACTGTTTAAATATTTAGATATTTAGGCTTGAGAAGTGATCTCAAGTATGTTTTTGGAAGGCATGCAATACATGAAGCAAAATAAATACATTGTTAATGTAGAAATTTTGGTTAATGTTTTTAAGATGCATTGTTGTCTAATCATTGCCCAAGCAAGAGAAAGCCAGGCAAGAAAAACAAAGTGAACCCTTTCTGGTTCATTCCAACAAGAGAAGCATTAGTACTGTATTCAAGTGATTGGTAGCTTGCACTTGAAGTATTTGGGGAGATGATGTGCCTGCACATTTATGGTTATAGCCATGTTGTCCAGTCACACCCACTGCAATCCTTCATATATTCTTAGAAAGTGAATTCCTTTTGAAAATTAACTAAGCCTGTTTAGAACCAAAAGCACAGCTAACCTTGGCTGTATTAGCATGCCATACCAATGTATGGGTTAGTATAAGTTGACAGTAGTGTATTTCTGGTTTATGCGCTCTCCTTTCCTATCAGGAAGCGGAATTCTATCCAATTGGCAAATACTGTCCATCAGCAGATGGATATTGTTGGCTGCAATGCAAAGTATGTTGCTTAAGATCTTCAGACTATCGCAGTAATGCAGAACTGCAAAATGCAAGATGGCTAAGATTCAAATACAGAGAGGACTTCAGAAATGAACTGAAGACAAGGCTGTCCGTTTACATGTAACATGTCCTGGGTCTTTATTGGTTATTGGTCTTTATTTCATTTCAAAACAACTCTTTCTTTGTAGAACATATACAAGTTATAATGACACTAGAGGAGTCTGTTCAGCACGTTGTCATGGCTGCTATCCAAGAGGTAAGAAAAAAAGAGTTAACTGAAAAATTGGAATTTATTCCTTTTTCAAAAAAAAAAAGGGCTGGAGTTACTTAGTTGCAGTAGAGATAAGGCAACTAATATTCTTACTCAAATATTTGTGATCTCTAGTCTTTCATATGTATTTATCATGTTAGTTTAAATTATGTAATGTTACGTAATTTAATCAAGTTGGCAGTGAAAAGCCTTGTGTGAAAAAATGTGAAATGTGTATTGAACATGGATTATTTCATATATTTTAAAGAAAACAGTATCAGCTAATCTTTTAGTACTTTCTCTCACTCTTATGAGCTTGTTTTAGACCATGGATAATTATGCATTTTGCCTTAATTTTTTTATTGATGCAGTTAATGAGCAAAGAGATTTTGGGCTTCGTTGCAAGTGATATATCTGGTGATGTGGAACAACAGGTAACTGATAACACTATCTTTTCAGCTTTTAGTAATCTTTTCCTGTAATTTCTGATGAAAGTCTAGTTAATGAATTTACCACTGTGTGTACTCTTTTATTTCTGGGTTGCTACAGAACCTCATAGGCAGGGGTGAAATCTACTTACCTTTCCAACCGGTTCAGAAGTGCATGTTCAGAAGTCACATGCGCACGCAGACCCTCTGTGCATGTGCAAACCCTTCTGCGCATGCACAGAGGGTAAAAAACACATCACTTCCTGGTTCAAACCAGGAAGTAACGATGACCGGGCAGGTGGGCAGAGCCTCGCGCCACCATTACTACCAGTTCTCTGAATCACTGACCGCCATCACTACCGGTTCGGCTGAACCGGTCCAAAACAGGGAGCATTTCACACCTGCTCATAGGACATGAGTACTGGAAGAAACATTCTGTTTTGTAATACAGATCACCTAGCTTTTTTTTAATCTATCACAATCCATTCTGTTCGATGGCTCAGCAGTGAGAGAGAGAGAGAGGAAGAAAAACAAGAGCAAAAGTATTTGCTAAGGGAATAATTTGATTTTAAGTTAACATCTTCATAGGAGGCTGCAGTGACTGCCAATATCTGTATGCCAATAACTCATCCCAGCTTATATTTCAGAGAGAAGGGGGAACAAGGAGAGAAGGGGCAGTGAGGTGGAAAGATAAGTCAGAGAGAGGCTGGGAATCCTAAACCTCCATCTTGCAGCATCACAGGTTTAGAAACATTTAGTAGCTGTATAGGATAAGTATTCGAAGGAATATAGATGTATTATAAAATGTATTTTTATATAAATGTTGTTTTACTTCTTTGTTTAACTATTAACCTGGAGTGCTGTTCCTTAAAGAAAAAAATAGGGAGAAAAAGAAAAACATTTTAAAACCAAAATAGGGTTTCCTGGTGACAACAACAAAAGTACATTTTGCAGAGATGCAAAATAATCAATATTTTGATTATTTTAAAGAACAAGAAGATCATAAGAAAGAGGTTCCAAGGACCAGGAAAGTATATGACAGAAACAGATTTGATTATCTAGAAGGTATGATCATTACCATCTTGCCTTCTATTTAATCAGCATTCTTCCACACACACACACACTCGGTGCCCCCAAATTCCCATAAGTAAATTTCACAATTACTGAAGATAAGGTCAAAAAAATTCCCTATTTTCTAAATGTTTGAAAATGATCATCTCAACATTTTTAAAGCTGAAAAGAGCAGTGGAAGAACTTAATGAAGTCATAGCAGAAAAAGAAGAATTGAAGCAAAGATGTCAAGAACTAGATTTGCAGGTAATCACATTTTTCCAAGTACATTTCATTAAAGAAAATGTAATCAATATTTACCTTAAATGCCTAAAATCAAATTGTCTTAAAAACATCTTCTACTATGCTGTGATTAAACACTGTGATGTTTTGTTTTCCTATAGTTTGTATTAGTTATGATATTCATCATATTATTATTTTTAGTATGTAGGGACTTTTCTCTATGAAATTAATGTCCAACTGTCTTTCACTGTTATTTTGAATGTGTTTTATTGCAGATTTTAGAAATAATATTTTGTAGCTTTTTCATCTATAGGTTTAATATACAATGTTTAGAATACTTTTTAAAAATATTTAAAATATAAATCTATTGTGAGCTATAAATACTTGTCCCTGACAACAGTTATTAATATAAATTAATATAATGGTTCTGAATCTGTATTCATACGCAAAATTGATTGTAGTTCATTTTTACAGCTTAGTAAATCTGAAATATCATTTGACAAAGATAACACAATATATAATTCAATGCCACTGTGCTATACTGAATATGAGTATTTATTTGAAAGTCAAAATATACATATTTCTTGCTTAATCTAATTGTTAATAAATTCATTTGTAAGGTCTCTGTGTCCCATGATATTTTACAAGAATTTAAGAAAGGTAGGTTTATATTTATTTCAGGAAGACATAACCCAAAGAGTACTTTGCATTTTAAGTATCAGTAAACTAACATGTGATATGCTGTGATGTTTTGCTGTATTACAATTAACATGGTGACTTTCACCACAAAATATACTTAAGGAGCTGTTTTGTTAATATGAGAATTCTTCTTTGATTGTTAATATACTTACAGTATTGTTATGCTCTTACTTTCTAGCTTGTGATATTTTCAGAAATATTTGCAAAATGCATGGCTCTTTTGATCCATTGATCTATAGATGTGATGCTGTCTAAATTTTACTTAAAGCTACTTGTTTTGCCTCTTGGAATTGCTTTTTACACAACTATTCACTACTAAGTATTATTATTTCTCAGTTCTCTGCTGTTGTATCTTCAGTTTATAAACTGACCAATATTTTTCTACATGCTAATGATGTTTCCCTTTTTAATCCCTTTTCTGCTTCTACAGAAATGTGGAAATTTTATTTGGGTGGATTTTGATGTGATTCAACAAGGCAGTTCTTGTGTTTTTATGTCAGGTGAAGGAAAAGTGTCTTGCTGGATCATTCCAGAATCTACTTGGCTTAGTTCTTATATCATTTAAAACTGTTTTGAAGTTCTTCCCTTATTTGCCACTGCATATAATAGTCTGGAAGACTTTTTCCATGTGGATTTTGCTTTGTTACTGTGACTGGTAACCTTTATTATATAAGTCCTAAGATGTTGCAGATTTAGAACAGAAGAGCTGCAAATAGGGGGTGGATGTGCAGCTGATGGTTCTATATGTGGATTCACAGAGAGGAGTGCAGGAAAAATACTGGTATACTAAAGTGACAAGAATTTGACTTGATTTTATTTAGTTGTATATTGTACATGAATGCAGTCATTTTTGTGCTTATCTGCTAATCTGTGTGTATGTATGCCCACACACAGACAGATATATTTAATTTAAGAAGCAGATAATTTGGGAGTTAATCACTTCTTTTTCTGAGATAAAATTCCTTGTGCCAATATTTGAATGTTAATGATCTTCATGACTTTATAATTCTGAAGTGGATTTTTGATCTTTAGGTGGCTGCCCTTCAAGAAGAAAAATGTAGTTTAATGTCTGAAAATGAGATCATGAATGACCGATTGGATCAATTAGATGGTTCATTTGATGATACAAACACAGCAGTTGCCAAAAAGTATTTTCATGCACAGTTACAAATAGAACAGTTACAAGAAGAAAATTTCAGGTATGAATTAATATAACACAGCTATTTTCTCTGTCACTGTTGCAGCTTGAATTGTTTACTGAAACAAAATAGAAAATATTTCTGAAGTGCTACTGATGCAAAAAGCTACAGAATAGCTTTTGTATATTCCACATTTTTTATTCTGACCATGTTACATATTTCTGAGGTTTTTATTGTAGCTTTTGCAGCGCTAGCTATGGTCTATTAGGCCTGGAGCTGTCAAAAGCCAGCCTCCTCTTATATTCTCCTGTTCATTTATGACTATTTCCTGAGCCCAGCTATCTGTATCCCATAGAGATTCATATTGTTTTCTTCAGTGATTGCACATATTCTGTAGATGCAGTTTCCAGAGAGATCATTATAAAACTAATGTTGTCCATCCCATGAGTTGGAATGATGTTACAAACATGTATAAAACATTGGGATTGTTCATACTGGCTGTTATGTGAGCATTCTTTTAACTCCTACCATCTCCCAGTTGAGTACAGTCCACACAATCTGCTTGAGCCACGTTTATTCATGGAGTACAAAGTTCTACCCTCTGAGAGAGTGCCAAGACAAATCTTACATAATTGACTCATTACAGGGAAAAGGGCAGTATAACCCCTCAATGTCATAACCCAGCCAAATCCATATCTGTAATGACCTAGCATTTTTAGTCTTTGATTTGTTTAGTCAGCAACCTTGACTAACTGTCAGAAATCAACAAGGGGTCAGTTTCCTCTCCTCTGGTAAAGAAGGCCCAGGTTTGCAGTTTCTCAAGGATTACTGTAGGTTAAGCATTGAGGCTTTTCTCAAGCCAATCCTGTTAGGCCAAACTATTAATTATTTGCTCCTTCATCAGTACCAAGTCTCATTGATCAAAGTGATATCAAAGTGATATTCAGTTCATTTTTTTCCCCTACTCTAGTATAATATACTGTGTAATATACTGCTTTTTATTATTGTAATCTTTTGTTTTGGTCTTTCGGTTACTTCATCCTGTTTTATTGACAGTATGTACATAATTTTCCATGACTGTATGATTAAGATCTATAACCTTCAATTTTATTTAAGAAACTTACATGATCGCCTATCTTATTTGCCATAACTGGGCAACTTACAGAAGCAGTGACAAGAACATGCAAATAATGAAACCTATATA
>JANHFM010004707.1:111330-121764 GCA_032468115.1 Grayia smithii | reverse complement strand
ACCCCTTGGGAGAAAAGGCAGGCGGGCGAGCGAAGGGTTAGATAAATATTATCTAACTGTTTTTGTTCATGTTCTCATTCCTCGTTGCAATACGATAGGACGGGTGGGTGCGAGGCATGTTGGTCTCTGCTTTGCCTCGCAGCCGGGATGATTTCGCGCGGGGACATTTCCAGGATTAAGCTGAGCTTCGTACATCGTTCTTAAATCACACGAATGGCCGAGTTCAGACGTTACGTTGAGCCGTCATTCTCACCCTGGTCCATCGAAGCCGATCCCGTTTCCCCAATGCCCTGAAGCAGGGAGTCTCCAACCTTGGCAATTTTTAAGCCTGGAGAACTTCAACTCCAAGAATTATTCTTACCTTCAATTCTGGGAGTTGAAGTCCTCCAGGCTTAAAGTTGCCAAAGTTGGAGACCCCCCTGCCCTAAAAGTCCATCAAACAAACCACAATGGTGGTTTAGGGCGACGTGGGAACGTTGCCCAAGGCTCGGCGTGCCCAGTCTCTAAGCAAACAATGAACCCAGAGAGACTTCTCCTTCTTTATTAAGGATTCTTTTTGGACTTGTTCGGGAAGAGATGGAACCAGGAGCAAACCGGCTCAGTTCAGACTTTTCCTCAGCTTGGATTTCCTCAGCTTGGATTTTCCTCAGCTTGGATTTTCCTCAGCAGATTCCGTTCTTTCATCCTGCTGCTTGATGCACTTGGGCAGTCGCGGGAAAAGCACACTTCACATGCCCAGAGGACCAGCTTTTCCAAACTGGTGCCAAGCAGGGGGTGCCAAGCGAAGAAGTTTGTTGTGCCTGCAGGCACTTCCCCTCCCCCGCCCCCTTTGCGTGCTGTCCGAAGCGTTTGACGGCCATATGTGGGCACCAATAAAGAAAAATATTTGTAATTCGGGGTTCAAATCTGCAGCTCATTTCAACCCCGAACTACAAATAACCTCCTTTTAATTGGTAAAAGAGGTAGCGGTCTGGCAAATCTGGATTAACTACAACTCCGCGTCCACAAGCTTCTGCCTTTTTTTTTTTTGCTCCGGATTAACCTCCTCAGGACTGCTGAGGAGGCGACGTTGCCAAAGACAATAATCGCCGCGATGTCTCGGGGACCCCCCCCCCTCAGTTACGTCTCTTGGGGTCCCAGGTCGTCACCTTTTGTCTCCCCCAACGTCAAAATGAGGCTTAAGGCCGTTGCCGGGGAGATCCGAGGGATAATGGGTATAAATGTCCCCGCCGCGCCGGGTTGAGGCATCCGATGCCTTTGAGGCGAGTGGGAGCGGTGTCGCTTCTCACAAGCTCGGAGAAACTTTTGCGTTTCGTTTGGGTGTCTTGATCTACGACATGGAAAACTCGCGCCGACGACCATCTGAGGGCCCAGGCAACCTGGGCAGCGAGCGTTTCCGTCGCGTGAAGAACGCCAGACCCGTGCAGCTCGAACCTTTGGTTCGGCCGCCGGGAAAGAGTCCGGCTCTGCCGGCCATTAATTCGCCGCGCCCCGAAGATCAGCGGCCGCGGCAACCAGAGCGCCTTCCTCCGCTCCGGCCTCGCTCTGGCGACTCTCCTTTTATAGGGGAGCTAAATTTAGGCCCGCTCGGCCAGGCAGGAGCGGTAACTGTACGTCCCCCGAGCGGCCCCCCCCCGATCCGGAGACGCATTTCCTCCGTTAGCGCCATTGGCCTGCGCTCTTACTCGGCGCGTCTTAAAAGCTCTCCGCCGCCGGCCAGGCCTTCCACAGCGCTCCAGACTACAGATCGGGGCAACCCCGAGGCAGACATGGCGTTGCCGGCCTCCAGCTTGCCTTCGTTCGCCTCTTTCCGCAAGGACAGCCGTTCGGCTTCCCAAGTGAGTGTCCCGGAGACGGTGGGGAGGGGAATGGCGCTCTCTCTCTGTCTGTCTCTCTCTGCACATGCTCAGAGGCACGCTCGCTTGCCCCCGGTGACGGGAAAGGGCTCCAGCGTGGAAGCTTCGAACCCCTGCCTTTGGTATCCCCGAATCAAACTTGGCCTCACGGAACTCGGAGGGATTCCCTTCGCCGGTTGCTCTCGCAGGAGCGCCGGCTCTTTGCCCGGGGGATTCGTGGGAAGGCGCCCTCTGTTCTCCGTCACTTCTTTGTGAAACACTCCCAGGGGTGTTGTGTGTGTGGGGGGGGGGGGGAGGACCCTGACCCCTCCCCGGGCCAGGCCAGGCCAATGTCTCAGGTCAATCCAGGCAGGTCTGGCACGAAGCTGTTTCCCCACGCAGAGGGGTCTGTTTCCCCCGCGAGATGCAGCCCAGGGCGGTCGAGCGAGCGAGCGGGGTCCCGCCGGCCGGCTGGGTCAACGCCTGCTAACGTTGCCGCTTCTGCTCTCCCCTTCAGCAATGGTCCTGCGGCTTGGAAGCTGCGATGCCGCTCAGCCACTGTCCTTTGCCGGACCTGAGGTCGAGGATGGAAGGGGTCGCCCCTATCAGGGACGAAGAGCTGAGCACCGTGTTGGATCTAGTCCTCTCCATGGGCAGCAGCGACAACAGCCTCGTCTCGGACATGCCTCGGGGAGATTACGCGAGACCCGACGATTATTTCGGCATCAATTCCGCGGCTGGATACTACAGTCCGTTAGACACTCGCACGCCGACTCCCTACAGCCCCGTTTTCGCTGCCGAATCGGAACCCTCCGACCTGGAAGGAGGGAATTACGCCCACGGGCGTTTCTTCGTAGGCTTTAGTCCCTTCGTGGACAATGTTAAACCGGAGCCCGAAGTGGACACTTACGAGCCTCTGCCAAGCCTGGGGTCCCAGATTTGCACCAGCATCAAGCAGGAGAACACCCCAACCCCCTGTATGCTGGCTGGCTCTCCCCAGCTGCCTTGTGCAGAAACCCCCCCAATGAGCCCTGATGACCTGCTGATGGCCACCAAGCGCCACGGACAGTTGATGCCTCTCTCCCAGCAGGGCTACCACCCAGGCTTTCCACAGCCTCAGTACCCCCAGGGACCCTCTCCTTATGGACTCTTTGACGAGAGCCTCCCCTGTCAGGCCTCGGCCTCCAGGACTCTTCTCACCCCACCTGCCTCACCCCTGGAAATGCTGGAAACCAAAACGAAGAGGGGACGCCGCTCTTCATCCCGCAAACGGAGCGCCACGCACACTTGCACTTACGCTGGCTGTGGAAAAACCTACACCAAGAGCTCCCACCTGAAGGCACACCTTCGAACTCACACAGGTAAGCATCGTTTTATTGCCTTGGAGGAGGAAAGAAGGGAAGGCGGAGTTGAACCTAAGGGAGGAAGAAATAGTTTGGCCCCACGATTATTCCATGGAGCTGGTAGGCTTAGCGGAAGCTGCAGCTCACTTTTCAGGTGGAAAGTTTGAGAGGAGCCCCTGCTAAACATACTTCCCCCTCCCCATCTCCTCGTGATGGGGAGGAATTCTAGAGAGGTGGGAAGGTGGACACAGAGGGAGGCGTATTTATGCTGGCATAGCTGAGCTCATAATGGGTATTTCACCTGCCCTATGGGAGGACAGGGCAGGAGAGAGCACATCACAATGGACAGGTGTGAGGTATATAGCTGTCAGAAAGCCAGAGAGATATTTAACTTTTACAGAAAGGATGCTTTGACAGCCTTTCCTACTTAGGGATAAAGAGCAAGGTAGATACTTTTCTAAGGCATATAAGTTTAATAAATGAAAAAGAGAGATCCCTTCAGAAGGGGCACCGAGTCTGGTGGTCACTCTTAGCCTGGTACATATCAATAATTTCCCCCCCTTTTCTCTCCAAACAGGTGAGAAACCCTACCACTGCAACTGGGAAGGGTGCGGATGGAAGTTTGCTCGCTCAGATGAACTGACCCGCCATTATCGGAAACACACTGGGCATCGGCCCTTTGAGTGCCACCTGTGTGACCGGACCTTCTCCCGTTCTGACCACCTGGCATTGCACATGAAGAGACACATGTAGCTTTCTCACGCCTGTCACGTGACCTGAAGAACTCTGGGGATGGGGGGCAAATCTTGTAGCTGGTACTACTATGTCTGTCAACGCAGAGAAAAGACTTGGAGTGAACCCTGACCCGAGGAAGCCAGCTGTTCCAGTGCTTCCTGAAGAGGCCAAGAACCTGACTGACTGTTCTTTCGCCATGGAAGAACGGGACTTATTTATAGGATGGAGAAGAGACCAAACTGGGTGACTGCAGCCCTGAGATCCGAAGACATCTATAGCGCTTGGAAGAACTGCCAATGTCTGCCACGAATAACATGTGGACGAGTACATATTCAGCCTCTTAATCAAATTCAGATTAGTTAACCGAAGAATTTTTACAATTTTGCTATTTATGGCTGTGAAACCTGGACTCCCAAAAAAAGGCAGATAAAAGTGTGGACGCTTTTAAACTGTGGTGCTGGAGGGGACTATTATGCATCCCATGCACACAAAAATAACAACAACAAAAAAAGTCCTTGACCGACCCTCACCAAAAATATTACTTGAAGCCAAAATTGAGAATGCCATACTTTGGTCATGTCATCAGAGCTGACTCACTCGAAAAGTCAATTGTGCTGAGAATGATCGGCAGAAAAGGGAGAAGGGGGTTAGCCCCAGCACCTGCTGGATGGCTACTATAAAAGATGACACTTGAGATGGCCATGGCAGACCTGAAAAATGCAGGGCAAATTAAAGTGATCTACAGATCACTTCCGGCCGAGGGTCGAAAACCAACTGAATGGCTGATGATAGAGAAGAGACAAAGGGCTGGCTATATGTAAATAACTGACTATGCCCCAAACATAAGCTGTATTTGAGGACTGTAAGAGGTTTACTGCAGCCTAAAAAAAAAAAACTTATTTTCTGAGACAGGAGGTTCTCACTGAGAACATGCCAAATCTATGCTGCACACTCAAAAGTGTGCACTCAAGGTGCCTTACTAGAACTACTGGGTTACAGGTCCTGTACATAAATTTGCCTTTGGACCGGAATTGTATAAATATTGTAAATAGTTCTATACTGAAGTTGGACTATAAACAGGAGATAAAATAGGTTTTTACCCCCTCTGCCTATTCTTTTGTTTTAAATAAATGTTTTCTGAAAACTTGTTTAAAAAATACTTTTCTAAAATAAAGCATTTCCATTGATGTGTCTTTCGCCCTTATTCAAAAGCCATTTGCTGAGAATCAAGTGACAGGATGAACCAGCCATGCCTTAAAGCTGCTTTGTGGTTCTACCAATGTCTCAGCTGCCCCACAGGACAGAGCTCTCGGTAGCAAAATTCTCGAGTTCAAAAGCAATCAAGGCTATAATTTGAGTCTCGTTTTTAGTTTACTTGATAGCTATTTTGGTAGCACCCTCAAATCTCTTCCAGATGTAGATACAACTGTGCCAGCAGTAAACCTGTGGGCGATTTTGCTTGTTGGTTGGTTTTTTTTTTTCTTTAACTTTGGAACGTAAACACTGCTCTTCAGTAATTATGGATTTTTAATGCACGATCTTTTCACTGTATTTGCTCTCAAATGCTGGGTGGCAGGATTTGTGGGGAAGGCTTCTTCATAAGTAGGTCGTAAAGATACACCTTTAAAATAAGCCCCAATTCCGAGAGCTCATCTGTTTCTTAACTGGATATTAGTTATCCAAAGTTGCATAGCAAGTGGATGGCCACACAAATCAAACTAAATAAGGTGCCATAACCCTTATACAATGCTTCAAGTTCTAGTATTAGAAGAAAGTGGAATTTTTATGAACTTTTCTCATTCCCCAAGTCTTCAATTTGTCCTCCCTTTTTCTCCATATTTTTCCCTAAAACAAAACCATTCATTGCGACTTATCTCTCGCTGTCTTTTCTGAGCTGCTTCATCGCCATTATACTTGTTGAGATGGAATGTTCCAACATGCATAAGATTAGACAATTCATTATCTACCTCAACGCAGGAAACAGAGAGGTAAAATTAGACTACTAGATCTGGGCTGCAAAAATCCAGATGACTACAAGGTGGCAGCAAAAAGAGGTTCTGAAGCTCTCTGCTACCATCTGGTGTTATTCCAGGTTTTTGCTGTCTAGATCTGGCAATCGTAGGTAAAATAATTTCAGGATCCAAAAGAATGGGGTTCGATCAACTTAATGGTTCTTTGCTGCCCTGGTGAGTTGGATATGTTGTCCTATCAAAGCCAGGTTGTAATGCTGGGCTGGGAATGTTAGGAGTTATAGGACAATTAAAGGACACCAGGCTGAGAAAAGTCTGGTCCACTGTATATGAAAGTCCTCACTACTATGCCTGAAGATTTTCATGATAGCCCACTCAGTGGTTCTACAGCCAAACTAAAGATTATACTGAGTAGATTTAGACCCTATCAACAGATTTAGTCATGTCTCCTATTCCATCCCATGGCCAATCAGAGCAGGGTCATAAGAACAACTTCTGGCTGCTATTTACTACCCAAACATTGACATTCAGCAACATGGTCTTCTCTGATTCCAGGGTTAAGGCATCCTGAGTGGTTGAATATCTATTGAATTTCTCTTTTACTCTATTTGAATCCGTGGTCAAGTAGACAATAATTTCCCAATCCAGGGTTTCAAATCTGAGAGGGGGGGGGGGAAATAGCTCTTTACCCATTTTATCTAAAGTGCACATAATTTTAATAAATTCTTTCTTCACCCCCATCTTTTTTAAAAAAACCAAACAAACGAAAACGCTCCAAATTACATCATATTTTCTCATAAGGAAACTGCAATATCCCTGAACATTTTGATTGTCACTTTTTGCTATTTCTGCAATCTCCTTGAGAGGATGTTTCTACACAATATTCCAAGTATGTTTGTACTACAATGCCGTATTTGCAATTCTAGTTCCATAATTACACCGATGCGAAATTTGCCTCCACTCCCCCAAGACTGCTGCATTTGGGTTGACATTTGCACTGAATGTTCCACCATAACCGCAAAAATCTTTCTTGGTTTAGTCATTCCTAGGTCAGATCTCCTCAATTAAAGTCCCCAATACTTAAATGGTTAACTGGTAAAGATAGAAAAGGAAAACAACTTTAAAATTTGCATGGAGGGATGGGCTGTTGTACACATTACTAAAATTAGCACTTCAATTACACACTTGCAGAAAATGACTGGGAAGTTATTTAAAGTAGCTGCAGAAATAACCCTTCTGCTCTCAACAATGAAATCCTGTCATTTCTTTAAAGTGGCAAAACCAAAGTAGATTTCCCTCTTGAAAACACTGCCTAGAGAAGAGATTTTGATGGGTTTTGATGGTGGGCGGGAGGCCCTGTGTTTTCACTGCAGAAAGAAAGCATTGCACAATCCCTTCCAGAAAGTATGAAAGATATGCTAAAATGATCATTCCGATTACTGCAATTGTTTCAGCTCCTCCTCCTCTTTCACCAACTACAGGGCACAAAGACATCAAAAGCAGCTTGGGGTTTATGTAGTGGTGTAATAAACAGAGAGGGTTACAAGAGCAATATTTGTGCCTTGAAAAAATTACACTTCTTCTTTCAAGAGGCTTGTTTGACTACAAGTCCCTTTCTCACAAGTTGGAAAGCTCACTCTAAACTTTGCACCCCCAGAGATCAACCTATATCCCAGTTTGATTAGATCAAATATGTTTGAGGTGATTCACACAAGCTAGTCAACTCCTTATCTGTGTTTGAACTTTGCTGTAAATCACCAAACATTTAATTAAAAGCATATTAACCATCGAGAACTTTAAAATGTTTCAAATCTCATGGAGAGAATTCATATTATTTGGTAACTGAAAGTTGACTTGCAGTATTTCCTCTGACTCCCCATTTCAATAATTTAAAGTACAGTTTTTTAACATCAACAATCTTAAGATTGTGGACTTCAATTCCCAGGATTCCTCAGTCCACAACTTCTTAAAATTGCTGAGGTTGAAAGACACTGGTTTAAAACATGTTAAATAGTTTGTTAGACAAAGTGGACAAACTTTGGGGCACATTTAATTTTGGGGACTAAGATGATGATGCAAAGTGGTGACCCTCCTCACCAATGTCAACAGTGCCAGAGTTTTAAGATTACTTTTTTAGGATTGGTTGACTGGGGAATTCTGGGACTTGAATTCCACAGATCTTAGTTACCAAAGTTGGACATCCCTGTGCTATTGTGTAAGTACAGGATAGTATAGTACTATAAGTATTTCTGTACTCTCTGAACACTGTAAAGCATATTATCTTGCTATCAGTGGAAGAGTACTCATTGTGTTTCGCATTTTGGAAATAGGTATTTAAAAGGCAAAACTGGAATGTTGGGCCAATCAGAGATTATTCATCTCCTATATTCAAAACTAATTGGTAATTTCCCATTGATCTTGGAAAATTTCATTCAGAAAAGATGATTTTCTCATCACTTGTTTCCTTACTCCTTTGGAGATCTCCTCACTAACATATTTAAGGTACATTCTGAGGTTGCCCAACTAAACAACAACGATGCCTGCTCGCTACCAAATCAGGATTGCTTCTAGGGGTAGAGATTGACGTCTGTTTTATATGGAGAAGGGTCATCTAAATCTTTTGGCTGAATTCTACAGAGAACTGTATCTAGCACAATTATGCAAAACATGTTAACCAAAACAAAAGGTGGTCTGACCAAAATAAAAAATGAAAGCCATCCCAGGGTTTCAAATGCTCCAAAATAATTAACTTTCTTCATTTATTATATTAAACAATAACACTTTTTATATTAAACAATAAACATAGAATATGGGTTAAACTTCAGCAATCCTACCTTCTCTTTCACTCCACCATGTTCTTAAATGATAATTTCAAAAATAAATAGTGTTGCAATGTACATATTTGGATATACATTAGTCAGCATCTGTAAACTGCCCTTTCCTACCAGATTCAGGGAATGGATCCTAAGAGCAGGGTTTAAAGCTCCAAACTCACCTGGATGGTATTGCTTCCAGTAATAAATTCCTTTCCCACCAAATCATGCGATGAAATGTTTGAAATTCTCTACCGATTCCCAGTAACCTTCTTTGTGATGCTTGGGAGAATGAAGTGTAGCTGTTGTTTTTTTAACCTACAGTAGTGGCCAAAATTGTGGAAACCTTTTGGGAAAAGTGTATTTTTGTGGTTTGATGGCTAATAACATCACTTTTTTTTTTTGAGTTTCAAAATAATCATATTCCACTGCTGGAATGGCCTTGGAATAGCCCAGACCTTAACCCAATTGAAAATCTATGGAGCTGACAATTGTCAGAAATGACCCAGAAATAAAACCCAATTTAAAGAAGCAATCAATCTTGGTTTCACATTATAACAGCTGCAGAACTAAAGGACTTGGCTCACTCCATGGGAAGACATTGTAAGGCCGTAATTCATGCTAAAGGTTACCCAATTAACTGATGTGATAATTTTTGTATATCTCATTTTTTCTATGTGTTTCACTTTTCTTCTTTATACTGTAATTGCTATTCTAATAGCAAATCCTTCATAAAAGTTATTGCATTACATTAAATTATAAATTATCTTTCTATTGATATATAATTTTATGGTACTACTCCCCCCAAAAAAGTGGTGTTATTAGCTAGTTTTAGAAAATACACTTTCCCCAAAAGGTTTGCACAATTTTGGCCACTACTGTATGTATCCTTTGCATTCAGGGACAGCAAAAAGGGAGGAGAAGAAGAATCACAAAAGTTGACAAAAGGAAACAACCTTTTTCTCTTCCTTGCTGCCATTAGTGGCAATAAGCTTCCACTTCCTTCCCTCCTGAAGAGAAGCTAAAAATGTTAGAAGGCAGGCACCTCTATCATTTAGGGCTTGCTTAAAAAGAATCCAGGGAGACGTAAAAAAAAAATAAATCCACTTGATTCAAAGATAAACTGCATCTAAACTTGGACAGAGAGGTAGGAAACTGGTAGAAAAGAATTAAAAAATTAAAAAGATTGAATTTCAAGTTCAAGAATGAGAACTGTTACAGACCCAATGGGATCAACGAGTTATTCTGACATAGATAATATGTGTCTGTAAAGAGGACGGACTGAGTGGCACAGCAAGAACAGACACTGGGGGAGCTTATAGCACCGAATGAAAGGCAGGAATGGGGAGTGTGTGCATTTGTTCCCAAGCCAGAAATTCTTATGTGTACAATAAAAAAAAAACACAAGTGTGCTGGCTGACAGAAAGCAAAGGAGGAACAACCAGGAACACTTAGAGAAAGCCAAAGAATTAAACTTATTTGTGAGGTACAAACAGCGCCCCAACAAAGTAGGGGGTAGCTGAACCAGATGACAACAGCAGTACATCGTGTTCACAAAGAATCATGAGGAATTTGACTATAAAAAGCAAAAAGTGAGTGAATGTTGGGCAGCTGGGAGGCTGTATTTGCCTGCTCATCTCACCAAAGTCCACAAGAACATCTATAGCAGTGTTTCTCAACCTTGGGCGCTGGAAGATGTGTGGACTTCAACTCTCAGAATTCCCCAGCCAGCTTTGCT
>JANHFM010004707.1:91347-111230 GCA_032468115.1 Grayia smithii | reverse complement strand
GAATAGAATAGAATAGAATAGAATTCTTTATTGGCCAAGCGTGATTGGACACACAAGGAATTTGTCTTTGGTGCATAGGCTCTCAGTGTAAATAAAGAAAAATAAAATACATTAATCATTAATCAGTTAATGACTGTACAACACAGCTTTTAGAGAGCGAACCCACACGAAATGAGAATCTCCGTAGACAACCCAAGTGAAACTCCATGTTCAAGAACCGTAGGTTGTCAAATGGCTTTCTATCCAGTTTGTGAGAGGTTCCCGAAAGCCCTGGATGTCTACTATTAACAATTAGTGTCCAAAATGGGCAGTTGTTTCATTGTTCAAACCCAGCAAGGCAATTCTTGACTGATTCTATGCCATCAAGTTGTTTTCTACTCTTAGCGACTGCAAGAGGATCTATTCCCAAGCTGGTCCTTCAGATCTTCCAAGGGTGCCCCTCACCCCATCACCACTATAAATGAGACCCTCCACCTTGTTTCTGGTTGTCCTTTTCTTCTCTTTCTTTCCATCTTTTCCAGCATCAGAGCCTTCTCTAGAGGCTTCTTAAGACATCCAAAGTAGAATAATTTGAGCCTGGACATTTGTGCCTCGAATAAGACCTTCGGGTTGAAAGGTCATTCCTACAAACTCTCTAAGATCCTTTCTTGTGGCTGGAGCCCAACCACACTGAACAATTCAGTTCAATTTTTCTTTTCCATGCAATCTCCTGCATTTACTAGAATGGCTTTGCCTTCACTTTTATCTCACAGCTTCAAAATATAATTGCAAGAAGAGATAATACTGGAAATTGTGCACCACTTGATAGGATCCGCGTAAAAACTCTGTGTATCAAGATGGCATTAGAAAACAAGTCCCTGGCAGAAGGACAAATGTAATAAAAATTATCCAGCTATGTAGCCACAGTTTGGGAACCATTGAGCAGAAAATACACTGAACATTATTTGGCAATTAAATCAGTGGAAACATACATAGTGTAAAGTACGATGTGAGAGTGTTCAGTACCTATTTCTTTATTCTTTTCTATTAGTCAAGTGGTTGCTTTTGTGCCTTTGCATCAGTTTTGAATCCTGGCAACTGCTGGATTAGTCCCTGCAGTTTTCTTGGCAAGATTCTTTCGAATTTGGTTGCCATTGTCTTCTTCCTAGGGCTGAGAGAGAGTGACTGGCCCAAGGCTGGCTTTGTGCCTATGGTGGGGCTAGAACCCAGATTTCCCAATTTTTAGACCGATGCCTTAACCGTTGCTCCAAGTTGCTTTTTGGCAAGGCCATTTCATAAAACAGACACCAAGGAGTTTCCATTTTTTATTTTTTATTTTGCTGTTTAGAGTGCTAACCAAGTTTTCAGGATAGCATCAAGGAAAGAAATGTTCTAAAATCTTAGAAGAAATCTAAGAAATCTCAGGTTAATTCTATAAGAGAGTAATCTAAGAAATTTTAAAGCAATCTCTTAATCTTAGATTAATCCCTTCATCTAGGACATGAAAGATGGTCATTAATCTTGGACAGTGGTGTGGTTTGCAAAAAAAATAAATAAATAAAGGTGGGAAAATACTAAAGAGAATGCAAAAGGCAGATCTGCTAAAGGAGAGCGACAATGGATACTTAAGATTGTTTACTTAGATGATGTTAAAACGGAAACCGAACTGCCAGGGCAAATGAAAAGTTAAAAATCTGTGCATGAATGCAGGAATATCTCTTGTCAAAGATTGTTACGCTGCTGTTTTAGAAAAGCAGGGTTTAATTCTGATCTGTGACAGTAATAAAAGACGGATCGAGACAACCAGTACTCGGTGCTCCTTGCCTATCAATAATCATAATTTGCGATCAACTGAAAGTCTGCTTTAAAGAAATAATTTAATTTTTTTCCGAATTTCAATTCCACCACACTTGAGCCCTTCCTCCGGATCTCTTTACCAGGCTTTGAATCTTCCTGAGAATAGAAAAATTAAAACATGTTCGCCTATCCAGAACCAAACAAATCAAGCTGATTTAGAATGTGATACAATATAAACGCATTCTGTGTGGTACGAAAGACAGTGAAAAGTGCTGAGTTTGAAGAACTTGCAAAAAAATAAATAAATCAGGAATATTTCTTAGCACAGCCTGCTGGTTTTTTCTATCAAATCAGCTACAATTTCTCCTTTACTACTACACATTCCAATGATTTATATATTTATGATTGTGTGCTGGTTACAATTTTATCTCAATTATTGTGCTGTTATAATTTGCACATTTTAAATGTTTAATATTCTTTTCAATCATGTGTACATTACCCAGAGAATTCCAATTAATACCTGTAATAGTTTAGGTGTTTTAGCAAGATTAGCTCTACTGGATATATATAATAAAGTTGTTGGGTTGTTTTTTTTACCACATTGTAGCAAAACCATACTACTTTCCAAAACAGATATTTGTATAATTACTCTTTTTTTAAAAAAAACAAAATTGTATCCACTCTATATTTTTTCCACTTTGAAAAATGTTATTGTTCTCTTTTTGGGCTTAACATTGCAAGATTTGCAGCATTCCATTCCATTTGGTTCAAAAAGGATATAAAGTATGTTTGAAGTACTGTATGTTTCTTTTTTTTTTTTTAAGTGTTCTGCCCTTTTGAGAAGCACCGGTAACTAAGATACCTTAGAAATGCATTCAATGAGAAAAAGAAATACCACACTGTAATACAAAGTCATTTCTTTGTGTTTTGAGCAGACAACCTAAGAAATCATTCCAAGCAAATCTTTAATTCAGCTTTTTCACCCAAAAGGAAAATGCTTCTGATTTTAAAAAGTCCCTGGCAGCACGTCAATGATATGACTCAAAAGGCTGATCAGCTTTGGCGTTGGCTGTTATGAAGTTGAGAGACAACCAAGAATCTGCTAGAGTTCTAGATTAAACTGGAAAATTAAACTTACTGTCCCCCCAAAAATAGCAAAACCAGAATTTCATGGACCTTTCAGTGATATTTAATTTTATTTAATTTAACTTAATGATTTAATTTAATGACTTCAGTAACAGAGTGGTCAATGCCTGGAATGCACTACCTGACTCTGTGGTTTCTTCCCCAAACCCCCAAATCTTTAACCTTAAACTGTCTACTGTTGATCTCACCCCATTCCTAAGAGGTCTGTAAGGGGCGTCCATAAGTGCATCAGCCATCCCTGTGCTAATATTTCTTTTTACTCTTAATCTTTTCATGTATTCAAATTATGTTTATATTTTTACCTTATATCTTATATATGCTTGAGAAATAAAATAAATAAAATCAAATAATTAAATAATTAAAGGAAGGAAGGAAGGAAGGAAGGAAGTCATCAGGAGTTGGGTCCTTGATTCGGAAGTGGTTTTTACTTACCTCCTCTTGGTTCCTAAGTCACAATTGTTGGTACTGTGGGATTTTTTTTTGGTATAAAAATGAGGGGGGGAAAATGAACTTTTGATTTATGACTTGGATGATTAATTAGGATAGATTATAGAAAGAAGAGAATCATGATACAACTTTAGAGAGAGAGGTTAAACTATTTGTAATGACAACGAAGACTGTTAAAAGCCACTTTTTATATCTCTTTGGTTTTCTTTTCTATTTTTAACTTTTTTGCCCTTTTTTGCCCTTCTTACCTTCTCTTTGACTTCTTTCCTTCCTTTTCCTTATTTTATAGTACTTTTTATGACTATTTGTCTTCTCTTTTAAATGTTGTAATATATATGCATTGGTGTGTGAGAGTATGTATATTGAGGATATGTGTGCATATGTGTGTGTATCACATACACATACATTGTGGGTATTGTGCGAGGATTCTGTTTTTAAACTCAGCATTTTACTTTAATATAACAAGCTTCTGAGCTGAAGTTAGAGAGGCCACATCTATCCACACTCCTCTATGGAGTATTCTTGTGAACAGCCACATAAATCGTGTTCTTTTCCCAGTATTCTGGTTATGGAATATACACTTTTTAAGAAGTCCAGAAAAGTCCATCAGAATGGCCAGTGAATGGACTGATGCTATTCCAGTAAATTATAGGTTCTAGAAATGCACACTTCTGTATGAGTTGTTTGCAGCTAAAATGCCCAACAATCATTTGTGCCAATTGCAGACTGTCAGTGAGTAAACATCTAGTGAAATATGCATAGTCCATAAAAGTGGATGTCAGAATAAATAAATCTCTCCGTTTTGAAGGCCTTCCAAGACTTTTGAATGAGTTTTGTCTTCCAAATAGAGTCATCCTTTGCTCTAATTAAATATTTAGCCTCCGATGTTTATTAGCACCATCCAAAGAGCAGAGAGAAAAAACAGATATTTTAGCAGACTAGGGCAGGGGTTGATTTTGGGGGCTCTCAGGTTTTGCAGAAATCCAAAACCGGGAAGGGAAGGGAAGAAAACATATTTCAGGTGAAACATAAAATTCTGATCGTTAAAGAGCAATTTTGAAACGGGAGCCAGTGTTTTCCAAGAAATGGGGGTGGGAAGGGCCCCCCAATTTTACTAGCTGCATTTGATTTCGGAGCATTGCAAATGAAATAAAATTGGACGATGGCATTTTTGAAGATGACAAGAGACTCTGGGGTCATAATTACCCTGAGATTTGATATGTAGGGGATTTCCCTTGCTTTTGGTAAATTCCTGTGCCGTTTAGCTTCCCTTTTTATTCCGTGTTCTTTCGGGATTTTTATCCGTATTCTGTTTTTTCACGACTGCTGCTTTCATAGGGGTCCTGTACAAACTGGAGTGACTGGCAAATGATGTGTAACAATGCAGACCCTTTCATGGAATAGGTTCTTTTCATTAAACCCTCACACATTTGCAAACACCCCCGCAGTTTCGCTGCAAATGACTAAGGCACAATTGTCCTTTTCTGCAATCTGTAATTTACTGGAATGGCATCCATCCGCTGCTATTGTAATAACCTGGGAGGAGAATTGACTTTGTGTGAGTTTTTCAAAGTGTCACTCGGGCAGTTGCTGGAGCATATTCCCCTGTAGCTCCATCTATAAACTTGGGAGAGTGGGTGGAGAGACAAGTAGAGGCATTCAACCTCCTATTTTATATAGAGCCAGTTTGGTCTAGTGGTGAAGGCACCAGGCTAGAAGGCAGGAAACTTTGAGTTCAAGTCCCATGTTACCCATGAAAGTCAGCTGGATGATTTTGGGCCAATCACTCTTTCTCTCAGCCCAACCCACTTCACAAGGTGCTTGTTGTTGTTCTGAAAATAGGAGGAGGAAGGTATACATTGAATAGGTTCCTCACCTTGAGTTATTTGTAAAAAAAATAAAGGTGGGATATGAAAACTAAATAAATATTCAAGACATTAGACTTTTTTTTTTAGTTCCTACCTAGTATTTCACAAGAGCACTGGGTCCCCCAAAATATATTTCCAACTCTTTGTTTTTTTTAAAAAAACTACCAAGCATAGACAATTTGACTTGAAAATGGGGAACCTTGCAGGAAGGCAGTATTATCGCCAAAACTGTCCTGAGGTTACAATTAGAAATCTAGAATTTCATAAGGGCTGTTTTTCTATTTGTTCATGTCAAGATGGATAGATAGATAGATAGATAGATAGATAGATAGACAGACAGACAGACAGACAGACAGACAGACAGACAGATAGATAGATAGATAGATAGATAGATATAGATAGATGATAGATAGATATAGACAATAGCTATAGACGATAAATAGACAGAGAAAGATAGACAGATAGATGATAGAAACATCTAAACTCTCAGTTAAGAAGAACTGATCAGTACAGTATTCTTGGAAAAGGAATAGAATCAAAACATTGAGGCAGCCACTTTTCAGCTGAAATTCATTCAGCCAGGAACCTGGACATATTTCCTTGCTGCTACTCGATTTCTCTACCCCACCCCCCAACATTTTCTGATGCAGAAAACAATTTCATACAAAACCGTTCTTTTGGGAATATCCAATTGCAAAGACTTAATTTAGAGGAACACACTCTAAAAGATATTGCATTTCGGAAAATAATCACTTGAGGAATATGCATACATATTACGGGCCTTTTGATTGTAACAATAAATGTGATTGGATTTGAATATGCATACATTAAAGTAAATAGACCAAGTCTTATCTTTGTGGAAAAGTGGACTAATTTTCATATTGATGTGGAACTACTGCAGTGATAGGACATACTTTATTTAATATTAGATACAGATAGTCCTTGACTTATCGGGACCAGAAACTCCATTGCTAGGTGATGCGGTTGTTAACTGAGTCACATTTGATTTTATTACCTTTTTGGTGCAGTCATTAAGTGAATTTTACAGTCATTGTGATGGCGCAGTGGTTAGAATGTGGTACTGCAGGCTAAGTCACTGTTCATTGCCAGGAGGTCGATTCTGACCGGCTCAAGGTTGACTCAGCCTTCCATCCTTCCGAGGTGGGTAAAATGAGAACCCAGATTGTTGGGGGCAATAGGCTGACTCTGTAAACTGCTTGGAGAGGGCTGTAAAAGCACTATGAAGCAGGATATAAGTCTAAGTGCTATTGCTATTGCTAAATATGCATTTCTAGATTTGGCAGCTCAGTACATTAATCCCGATATTAGTTGCCCATGCAAAATTAGACAGAGATCTTATTCTTGAACTGTTTTTGAGAACAGAATGGGCCAACTCACCACAGCCAACTTGCCATAGTCAACTCGCCATGGGATAATTAAACCATTCAATTTAATTATTTAAAAGAATTTAAAAATTATTTTGATTTTTGTCATTCACACTTTATTTTGTCCCTCCTTCTGCATCCTTTCTTTAATGATTCTATTCCACCATTTCTTCGATATTAGTATAGCTCCTGTCCTGTGGTGTGTCGGCTGTAGAGAGTTGGCCGCAGCAAGTTGACTGCATTGAGTTGGCCATGGCCAGTTGGCCAGAGCGAGTTATCCTAGACCCTTTTGAGAAGCATCTGTCTGAATCTGTGTGACATGTCATTTATACTAGGACCTTGAAATTATAACTACAACTATTATTTTTTTTATTTCCAGATCTATACACTAAATAAACATACATGATGCACACACAAACTATACATTATTTATGTACAATATATAATTATATTCCATTAACAGGCAGGCGATAATAAGAGCTATGGGAAATCTGCCAGTCTGTTTGTGTGTGTATATATAAATACGTCCAATGCCCAATGCCAAGTATCATGGAGTAATGATAGATGAGCTAAGAGGCAATAAATGTATACAAAGCAAACTATATACAACATATGCTTTTTTTTTTAAATCTACAAGCACTGACCTTATTTGCTTCTTAGTAAAAGAAAAGGGGCTCTAAGACACTGTGGTTAGATTCATGGCACTCCTTCAATATCTAGAATGGTTTGCCTGAGCACCAGAGGATCTGCATTTGGGTCCAGAGATATGCTCAGGTTGCATAAATATCGATGAATATGACCAATATTTGTTTTTAAGAGCTTTCCTGAACAAATCTCCATAGTAAGATTTGTGGAAAACATGACTTACAGCATTACCTTTAAAATTCTATATACATTTTGATTATTTAAATGAGTTCCCAACACTATTAATGAATTAAACAAAGGGGCTAAAATCCTGCTATAACCGAACCCCAAACTCATTTGTTCCTAGGCTGTCATTCAGGATTGCCAATCAGTTTGCAAAAGCAGGGTATCAAACCTTTCTGGGATCTTTATTTATTGAGCTCTCCAATCCATTCCATATAGTTTGTTCCTGGATCTTCCCAGATTAAAGGAACAGGTAGCAGAATAACAAGGAGAGGCTTAATCCTGCCACTAATGTCAAGGATGGGAAAAGCAGGAGATGAAGAGTGGAAGTAAAGAGACAATATTCCCAAAAGGAAATTGCAGCATGAATCCAAGCAGGATACCAAGCTGTGCTAGAAAATAATTTTATTCAGGCACAAAGAATGGAAAAATGGAGAGATGGAAGAGATTTTGTGTCTGCAATGCTATTGAGAGGTGGCTTCAGGAGGATTTTTTGTGTGGAGTGGGGTGGAAAGGACAGAGAAGCATCCTGGGAGAAGAGACTTAATTCTCCATGTATCCAAGAAAGAGGAATGCCCGGTGAGATAAAGGGAGTCAAGGAAATGAAGGCACATGAATGGGTCCTCTCTACACCTCAAATATCATAACAGAAGAGAGAAAATGTGCTTGGAATGGAAGTGTTTTCAGAATGTCCCATAGGAATGATAACCACAGGGTCATCTCAATACGGACTGAGGGAGTGTGCTGTACCTGTCAGGTTTGAGAAGATGCCATCCTAACCAAAACGACAAAGACAGATCTCTCACAAGTAGACAACCAGGAAACATCATCTTCCCACCCCATAACCCAGAAGGTATGGCACAAGAAATCAAGAATGGAAGACCAAGCAAGCAGAGCGTAGTTCAGAGTGGAAAAACCCAGTGTTGTGAAAGTGGCCCAAGATAAATAATGGAATTCTTTTTATAGTCAGGAATATTTTCTGAATAAGGCTATGAGGAGATGAATAAGATGATAAACAGAGAGCTAATTACTTTATAAAAACAAGGTAGGTGGTTATATACAGTAGCAATAAATCAACCTTTCAGCATAATCCCAGTATTTCAATTCCCTTGCCCCTTCTCTCCCTTTGTACGGAATCTCAAAGCCCAAATCCCTCTACATGGGGCTGCCCTTGAGGTGCACCCGGAGGCTCCAGCTGGTCCAGAATGTGGCTGCGTGGGTTGTTACGGGAGCTCCCCATTACTCCCGTGTAACACCTCTCCTGCGTGAGCTCCACTGGTTACCAGTGGTCCTCCGGATCCGCTTCAAGGTGCTGGTACTTACATATAAAGCCCTTCATGGCTTAGGTCCAGGGTATCTGCAGGACCATCTCCTGCCTTCCTCCCACCATCCCATACGCTCACACAGGGCTGCCCTCCTCAGGGTGCCGTCGACCAGACAATGTCGGCTGGCAACGCCTAGGAGCAGGGCGTTCTCTGTGGGCGCACCTACCCTCTGGAATGGGTTACCCACCGAGCTCCGGACGGCGCCCGATCTCTGCTCTTTCCGTCGTGACCTAAAGACTTGGCTGTTTCAACAAATGGGCTGAATCTGATTTGGGGTTTTTTATTATTTAACTATTCTATATTTTAATCTGGTTTTAATTAGGATTTTAAATTTTGTTATTGTATGTTTTTAACTTCTGTTCGCTGCCCTGAGTCCTTCGGGAGGAAGCCCCATTTGGCTCTTCCCTAAATCATGGGGGACCAATAGCTAAAACAGAAAGGGTGAAGTTAAAAGAAAGTGTCCCATTTGCAAAGATAACAGTCATTTGTGCACCAATCAGTTGAACACTAATTGTTGCACTGGCATCTCTTCCTATTAACTGAACCCATGACCCCTCCCCCCGCCCCTTCCACATCTCTCCCATCAACATTTCAGAAAGACAGGCAAACACACACGAGGGCAGCCACAGTTCCGAAGATACCAAATTATTATTATTATTTTTTCATCTGTTTTCCAGGTAGCGTACACATAACGGCCCTGCCCTTTAGCCGCAACAGTTTCCCCTGGTTTCAGTATGATTTGGTGTTGGTTAAAAGATGCTCTCGACTGTACAACAAAGCGTTTATGGTTAGAAGCGAAACTTCTTGTTCAACAGAGCGCATTTTTGATTGTAGAGAGATCCGGGCTCAGAAGGTAATGGACTCTACGCAACAGGTTTAATCAAAGGCATAACGAATTGTTTAATTTTGGCCTTCTCTCCTTACTAGCATCTTAGGAGAGAACTCAGCTGGGATCTTGTTTTGTCTCTCTGACAAGTTGGCTTTCTATAAATGGGATAGGCTTTTTCACGGAGAAGCATCCTATCGTCTGAGCTTGCAACCTATGGTTTGATGAACATCTACCTTCTAATGTATAAATATCTAGGGAGATGGAGTCATTTTCTTAAGACAAAGCACAAAATGCACAAGAAAGGAACTCTGATGACGAGTTGTATTTCAGGCCACTGACCAACAGAAGAAAATTAAAAGAGACTTAACTACAGAATAAAAACAATCAATCTCTTTATGAAGATCACACTTCTCTCCTTGAACCCAGAGGTGAGTGGCAGCTTTGGTGACTGTGCTGCCACTCCGCAAAAAAATGAAGTTTCGAGAGGCAGCTCCGTTAATGCTACTGTTTTCTGCAGTGCAGCAAAATCTGGCAGTCAGTGGGATGGGGCTGCTGCAAATTCTCTTACAAGCAACATTTTCAGCCTAGAAAGTCTAACTTAATTTAAAAAACAAAAAAACAAAACAAAAAGACTGCCATGAAGCCAAGCCCATCAAATGCAGTTTGCTCCTCAACAGTCAGCCCCACAGGTAGCTGGAAGTCATGAAATAAAAACGGGAAAAAAAGGAAAATGGCCCAAGGACATCAGGGATCTAGAACAGGTACCAGGAAATAGGTCTGCTTGATTGCCACCCCTGGCTTTTAAGAAGTCGGCATGTCGGCCTTACTGAGTGCAATGGCCAACTCCAGGTCTTCCTGCTCTTGTCTTCGCAATCGCGCCAGCCTTTCCTGCTCTGCCTTCTCACTCTCCCGTTTGGCCCACGCCAACTGCTGCTCCTCATTGCCAAGCTAAAAAAAGTAACAAAAACGAGACTCGGTTAACAAGATAAGAGAGAAGAAAAAGCCCAGGGTGGTAGCAGCAGCAGCAGCAGCAGTAGCAGCAGCAGCATTTGGGGACAGATTCACCTCCCACAACCCTCCATATCTGACTTGTATCAGTAGGAACTAGGGATTGGAAGAGGCCAAGAGTGGTCAGGGAACCTTTCTCTTGGCTAGTTCTACTCAAAATTTCTACCCATCATTTCTTCAAGGCATCAATTAACGATCTCCCCACATTCCCAAAACCTGCTTTCAGTTTAATCTTGCCTGTATCGCTGTTTCTTCTGATCACCAAAACAAATGCTTGATATGGATGATCTAAGTAATCGAATACTCTCTTTCCGACCCGTTTTTGTATCATTGGTCCAATTCACCCTCTAACCAATCAAACCAAAATGCTCTCTAGCCTGGGCTTTTAAAATCTTTTTGACTGATCCCTCTTGCCTACCAATTTTTCATTTTCCTTTTATGGCCCCAAACTCTTCTACATATCTTGCTTGATACTAGATCTCCATATCACCTCTGAAACTTACTGTTCTTTCAATGTCGAAATTATGTTAAGATCCTGCAGTATAATTACATAAAATAAAATAACTATTTTGCATAAAGTAACTTTGAATTATAGTAGACTTAACAAACAATTAAAAAAATTACAAAACCCAGTGTTTGTATCTTTAACAGAGAATCCCAAACAAGTATCTAGGATCAGGCCTAAAATTGCTCTTAACATTTGGGGCAGGATGGCTCATGGCTTGGATGGCAATGTTGTGCATATGTTTGGTGTTTTAGCTTAAGAGCCAGTTTGGTGTAGTGGTTAAGGTGCTGACCTAGAAACAGAAGATTGTGAGTTCTAGTCCCACTTTAGCCATGAAAGCCAGCTGGGTGACTTTGGGCCAATCATTAGGAGATTGAGAGTTCTAGTCTCACCTTTGACTAGCAAGCTGGCTAGGTGACTTGGGGCCAGTCACTGTCTCAGCCCATCTCACAGGGTTGTTGTTATGGGGAAAATAGAAGGAAGGAAGGAAGGAGTTACTTATAAAGTAATAAAAGGTGGGATAAAAATCTAATAAATACATAATAAATAAATGTGGCTTGTGTTACAGTTGCAGATTACAGGTGATTCCTATTGCAAAATGTTAGTGGATTCTCAGCAATCATAACCAGAGAGGCTGAGAGCTACACTTAGAGACCCTTCAAGTTTTCAACTCTGCTGCATGGGAAAGGTCCCAAAGGGTCTCTTTCAGCTTCAAAGTCATATCTGATACAGGCTATAACTATCAACATTATTGCTGTCTTCATTTTCCATTACAAGCTGGTATTAATGAAAGAAGAAAGGGAAAACGCACGCAACGTAATTCTAAAAAGGACACCTGACATAAAAGCTGAGATTTAAAAGGCTCCTCTAGGCCTGGGTTTAAGTCTGCTCTCTGAAGAGATACTCTATTTGGCATGTAGAAGCCCTCAAAGTCAAGTCCTGATGCTTTTCATTAAAAATAAATAATAATTGGGGAGCATGAGATGAGAAGTATTTTGCGGCCTGAGACCAAAATTCTGCCGGAAAGGCAGAACAGGGGATGGATGGATGGATGGATGAACAATCTGGTATAAAAGCAGCAGCATCTGGGAGACAACCAATGTAGTGCAGGGATTAAATATTTGATGAGACAAGGCCTGATGAATTTATATCCACCACTGACCCCAGAAACTCAGTCGGACCAATAATTTTCTCTCAGCTCAACCTATCTCACAGGGTTGCTGTTGTGCGGGAAAAAACACCTTTGTCTTCTGGAGGAAAGGCAGACTACTGTATACATCTAACAAATACATACAAATAAACGAACGTTGTAATCCTTTGCTAACACACATTGAGGCTACCACTAATTACAAAGTGAGGGGTCCTTGGTGCTTTCTGAATTTGGTTGTTTTCTTGCAAGAAAACAACCAAGCCCAGAGCGTACCAAGGACTCCACATTTCAACCCTGAGCTACAAATATTCTCCTTTATTGGTATTTACAAGGTCTCAGGTCAAATATGACAGAACTAAAATCATGTGTATTGCATCCATTCCATGCATAAAAATGACAACTAAGAAGAAACTTCTCAAAACCTGTCAATTTCCCATCTTCTTCAGAGCAACCAGTTTAGTGAAGAAAGACGAACTGCTCCTCCAATGCCTCTTTTATTTCTTGAATTAGATATCAGGCACTGATTAGATATCAGCTGCTGAACAGTAAGATGACAGTGTAAAGTTTTTAAAATGACCCCCTGAAATAAAACTATACTCTCCCAAGTATTGAGGATGAAACTATTTTTAATTGTCCAGTTGGAGAAAGCACGGAAATAGGAAGTAAGCAGGATCCAATCTGGGTTGGTCATCAAAACCAGAAGTTTTCTCTTCCGAGTTTTTGGACTCGTGCTGGAGCCCATCTTCAGGGAACTTCTCTTCAACCAGAGAAAAGTTCCCTGCAAATGGGCTTCAGCAGGAGTCCAAAAGCTCAGAAGAGAAAACTTCCAGTCCTGGTGACCAATTCATATTGGATCCTGCAATATTGTCCTGGGACACATCTATTCGCCTTCATCTGTATAGAAAGTAAAGTCCAAGAAAGCCAAAGGCATTTGTTGAAGATGTTTGATGAAGACACCAGAATTAGATATTTCTATACTTATTTGTTGGTTTTCAAAGCAAGATGGGGGAGTTATAGATAATGATGGTAGTGTAATGGAAATCTAGTGAAACAGGATCACTTCTAGATATAGATTCTAAAGGACAGGATAAGGAAAGCAGTAATGGTAACTGTGGGACATTGTACAGTGCATCAAGAGAACATAATGTCAAACTGCAGAAGGAAGAGACTCCCTCACAGAATCACAGCAACTAACCATACTTGACATTTACATTCATTTAGTAGTACTAGAGAAGATCCTGAAGGAGAAACTTAAATCAGGAAGGAATCTAAAGGAGAAATCATTCCATCAATTTAATATGAGGATAACTGAAATTAATGATTCTCAGATTGAATTACTGCAGCAACCTGACATGACTTTCCAAATTCATGTCTTGTCAAAATAAAGAGGTACAAATTCTACAACTCTAAAAGATTAAAAACAAAGTTATGAAACTTGAATCTTGGTGGATTAGAAAAACTGAAACAGAATGCAATTCATCAGACAGAAATGCAAAATCATGTATGATGCTTAGGTAACAAAATTCTTATGCAGAGGCATAGAATTGGGGTGTGTGTGTGTGTGTACTACTTTGGCAAAATTATCTGTGGAAAAAGGTATTGGAATAATAACTATTCTACTTTATTCTATGTAGACCAAACCTCCTCCTTGAATATTTCTAATTCTGACCATCACATTTGGAAATAAAAAGATTCAGATCACTGCATCAAAATTCAGAGCAAGGGAGTAAGGACAATGTGTAGGGGCTGGAAATTAAGTCCTATTAAAGATTTAGAAGCTGAATGCGTTTTGTCCTGGGAAGCAAATACTAAGAGAAGATATAACAATACTCTAAGTGTACCTAAAAGAAAGCGATAACTTTTCTAATATCCCAGAGAGCAGAACGTGCAATAATGAGGTTATAGGAAGGAGTTTCTAGGCCAGGGGTCTCCAACCTTGGTGACTTTAAGAATTGTGGACTTCAACAACCAGAAATCCTAAGCCAGCCAAGCTGGCTGGGGAATTCGGGTTTTTTACGTCCACCAGGCTTAAAGTGGCCAAAGTTGGAGACCCTTGTTTTAGGCTGTGAGGTCTGCTCGTCCTAGTGGTTTTGCTGGATACTGCCCACCCACCAGGGTGGTACTGAATTGAACACAGACCAAAATTGCCCACCCTGGTAAGTTGACAGCTGACAAATGGTTGGTCGGGGATTTTTTGTTGCAACCTATGGATCTACAGCCAAATCTGTTAAAATGCAGATATGACCTAGATGCTGATTTTGATCCTGCATGACAGTTGTCAATCTGAAAAACGAACCCTTGCACCTGTGGGAATAACTCTAGGAAGATGATAGGAAGGAGTTTCTATCTAAATGTTTAGAATAAAACACCACAAAACTAAACTTCCTAACAGTACACTGAATGTAACAGTGGAACCAGTTACTCAGTTACTCAGAAGAGGAGATTTCCTTCCTTGGAAGTATTTCAACAGAGGCTGGGCAGCTGCCATGCAACTTTAATGTCCACATCTGCACCATTCAGGAGCTGTAGAAGCCGTGATGGCACAGTGTTTAGAATGCAGTATTGCAGGCTAACTCTGCCCACAGCCAGGAGTTCAACCTGAGTGTCTCAAGGTTGGGCTCAGCCTTCCATCCTTTCAAGATCAGTAAAATGAGGACCAGATTGTTGGTGGCAATGTGCTGACTCTGTAAACTGCTTAGGGAGGGCAGTAAAGCACTATGAAGCAGTATATAAGTCTAAGTGCTATTGCTACACTTCCTTTTCCAATTCTATAATTCTATGGCATTACTAAAACATTTAGAGTGGTTAAATAAATAAAAAAGGAATAGTGAGAGGTTACAAAAAATGTCTTCAAACAAAAGAAAATGGGCATTTTATCTGTCACATAAAGGGATCTGTGGCCACCACAGAAAGCTCAATGAAAATGTCAGCTTGATATGCTACATTTTATATGGTTCAACAACACACAGAATTCTCTGCGTAGTTCTGCTTACTGTACCATCAACGGAATATGGCAGATTTGGAAAAACGCTTTTCAAAATTTGAAGGAGCTGAAGAAGGAATGAATTTGCCTTCACTTTTTCTCAGAATTAAAATCTGGGCTCATTCAATAAAGCTGAATAACAGGACAGCTGAATAACAGTCAAGAATAGCTATTCGACCCTACAGTGCAAATTACAGAACTCATTATCAGAAAATACAGTAGTGTAGAAGGAATGGCAGAAGGCGGGCTGGAGTGAAAAGAGAAGTCAGCTTAGAATCCCTATATAGCCACAAACGAACTAAGCCCAACCCCTTTAAGTACCATTGACCCATATCTAATTCTAACCAGGTGCTGACTGTTATGAGATGGATTCCTGTACATAGGCCATTAGCAATAAATTAACTGAACTTTCACATGTGGACCTGGTCTTTCAGGTCCCACAATGGTAGCCACCAGGATGAAAAGATTTAAAGATGATTTATAGAGCCTATGAATGCTGGTAATGAATCCGTATCAAATAGTGCCTCACCTCAATTGTCCTCAGAACCTGCTTGTGCAATTCTCACTACAGTTGCTGGATTAAAGGGCCATAATCTGATTGAACAAGATTTTTCTTATATTTAATATACTGTATGGTAGTCACATTCTTCAAAAATATGTCTGATTCCCCCTGTAAATCTATCTAAGCCCAATGCCTATCTCATCTCTGCTATAAATCCATTATGCATTTCATAATGAAGGATTCACTGCTTGCCTGCCTGAAATCAGTTGCCAATTTTCTACCCATAATTTAGTTTTTCCTTGTAGGGAAATGACCCGACCTTCTGATCAAAGGGGGTATCCTATTACTTGACTACACCAGGAAAAAAGAAAACATGTTTTCTATCTGTTAGGCAGCTGTGAAAATTTTTTTTCTATTTCCTCTCTCTAGCAAGGCTCGGTTCTGTGCTTGACACCTGAAAAGAGAGGCATGCTGACAGCTCCAAACGGTGTGGGAGAATCAGGAGTGTAATGAAGCCCATCCCATCTAAAATTGCAAGCAATGCAAGCAATGGAAAGGTCAACAAGTCCCAGAGGGCTTTCCCCAGCTTGGAGAAGTGGAAATCATGCCAGTTGCTGGAGTCACAGCCTTTGCAAGGATTCATTTTGCATTCTGCTGGTCATGGATAACACAAGGCGCGACAGAAGCTAGCCTAACCCTCTTCCAGCAGGGTCACCCTTCTGAAGCTGTGGTTGATGGACCTTAGGAGGAAGAGGTGAGGACTCAAACCAAACTATCAAGCCAGCGGGAACGCAAAGCTCAGCCCACAAAAACAACATCCTCTATGCTTTCTTGGTGCTTGCATTTCAAAAGTAATCATAGAAGAAAAATCAGAAGCATCCTCCTTGCTGCTACAGATGCATGCGTGCTATGCTATGCCCCAAACCGCACATACAAGCTGTAAGTGAAATTCAGTGTTACGATGCAAGTGGGAATTAAGTGTAAAAAAAATAATAAAAATAAAAATAAATCCCCCCATGGCTGGCCAAGATGGGAGTAGGGATAATCAGATTTTTAGCGTAAGAGGTTTAAATGCACATACATACACACGCCATTGCCCCATTCATGTAACACGCACCCAGCTGGACGCAGGAACTATATAAAGCTTTAGGTTAAATGGAGTTTAACATATTCCAGAGCCTTGTGAACCCTTTCCGTGTTCTCTGCAATGGACAGGGCTGCAGGCAAGCAAGCACATGCAGTGCCGAGAAAGAACTGACTGCTTCCACTGAAGGAATTACACAAGCTCTTTCTGAGAAGTGAGGAGGGCTTTGGGGGAAGCAGATGACTTTGGCTCATCCCGCCCCCCCTATTCAAGGTTCCAAGGCCATTATGAGTTATCATACCGAAGATGGCAAACCAAATGGCAGATTCAACACCACAGACTCTTAGAAAGATTGCATAACCAGAAAGAAATTTGTGGATTTGTGGTTTTTTTTTTTAAAAAGCAATTTTCACAGGTGGATTGTACTGTAGTTCAATTTCTGCTGAGAAACTGAATGCCCAACAAGGAAAACAAGAGGTGGAAAGTGTCTTTGAAAAGACAAAATTAAACCAAGATTGTGTTATTTAGGTTTTCCTGTTTATCAGTTGAACTTCAATCATACCAGCATTCATCTAAAATCTAGTACTAGAAACCAGACCTTTAAGTAATCGGATGTTAAACAGACACCCCTTGCTTCTCCATAATGTTCTGCTGCACCATGGAAGTATCCTTAGCCTAAATTAGCCTCGACATATCCCTGTGTAAACTTTTCTGGGAGGTGAAAGGAAAACGCTGTAGCATGCTCCTTGTTCATCCATTTTATGGATCATACACCTTTCCATGGGTACAATACTCCCCAAATAATCTAAATTTGCTTCCTTCCAACACAGGGGAATTATTTATCATATGTTTATGAAGAGAGGAAGCCTTCCCTTACTGCTTCTGAGAGCTTTCTAAAGATTGGATTGCCATTAGCTCCAAATAGTCTCTATTTCCTCAGGGTTAAAAAAAATCTAATTTGGTAGCTTTAAGACATATGGACTACAACTCACAGAATTCTGGGAGTCGAAGTTCACACATCTTAATGCCAACTTTGTGACACTAGTATAGAGCTTGGAATGTGTAACAAACCAGCAGTGAAATCCGTCTGGTTCTATCCGGCTCGCCAAACCAGTAGCGCCGGTGGGAGGCTCCGCCCACCTGCCAGGATGTCATTACATCCCTTTTTTAATCTTCTGTGCGTGCGCAGAATATTTTGCGCATGTGCAGAAGAGGCGCATGAGCACGTAGAGTGCATGCATTCACGCACGCCCCCATTCCCGAACCGGTAGCAAAGGTAAGTGGATTTCACCACTGCTACAACCACCATCCTGACTTTCGATCTGTCACATAGATGTCCCTGCCACCACAGGGGCAACAGCATACGTACTCTGCAGCCTGAAATGGATACAAGACCGCTTTGTACATCTGATGGCCCTAACAATGCAGTAAAGTTACATCTCCATATCTATCCTCCGTGCCTAACGGCTGAGTTCAATATGTTGATTATAAGTTCCCACTTCCACGGCTCTACATATTTTGTACATTTAATCCTACAACAATGATATTTATTGTTATTCTATTATTCTCATTCCTAAACATTACACTGTTGAGACAGGTCACTTTATCTCAGTGTCCTTCTCTGAACAAGGAAGTCAATCAGAAGTCTGGTCTTCTCTATTCCCTTCAAAATAGTTGCCCCCGAATTGACACTTTCTAAATAAACTGTAATTATAACATTCTTAATTCTTAACTGTCCCAGCAATTGGCTATGGTACCTGGGCATCCTGGGAGTTGTAGTTTAATCACGTTTGGCGCACACAAGCAGGGGAAGGCTGTTTAAAAACTACCTACATTCCCACATGGCCTTGTTTGCTATTTATTTCAGGTTTTATAATGTACAAGTCTACTAAATGTGTTAAAATAAAGGTCTGGTGTGTCCTTGCAAATTATTGACTGACTGAAACAAAATCTGGGACCCACTATTAGCCCTCACTTTAATTTGTGGAATAAAGATAGAACGTGTTTGGGTGTAAATTCTGAAAACATTACAATAATAAGCAGCATTTTTTTTTCTGGATTCCAGAAGTTCCTGAAGGAAGCTTCAGGATGTCTTCCCCTCTCAAGGCCTCTAAAGAACTCTGGAAATTTGGAAGAAAAAGCAGCATTCCACTAGACAAGCAAGCAAACAAACCTCTCTAATTAGCAGAATCAAACTCAAACTCTCTTTATTGATATGTCAAGGTGTTGGAATACAGAAGTAAATACAGAACTACATCAGGTGTGTGTGTGTGTGTGCGTGTGTGTGAGAGAGAGAGAGAGAGAGAGAGACAGCATGAAGGATTAAGAGACAAAAAGCTGTGGAAAGGAAAAGGAGAAGAGGGGCAGCTGAAACAGAAACGGGAGCCCAAAGGCAACTGCTGTTAGCAGCTTAGAAAAAGCAGCTGTTGGTGCAGAGAGAAGGAACTTAACTTACAGAGCTGAAGTCAGCAAACCCCCGGGAAGAGTCTTTAGAAGGTTTACTTGAAGAGGAAGGAGCAAACAGGACTCTTCCACTAAATAGGTCCCCAAACCCCTTTTTACTCTGAAACGGGTCACTGCTGTCAGCCCCGAATGGCTGAAATGGATCGGGGGGCTTGGCAAAATCGGAAGACCCGACTTGGCTTACAGGAGGACTTTTACCTGGAAAAGGTTGAGAGAGAGAGAGAGAAAAGGAGAAGGAAGGAAAGAACAAAAAGGAAGAAAGGGAAAGGTTACTTACCATAGGAAAAAAAAATATCTCTTACCCAGGAAGGTAAAACCACTGGCACCACTTTGCCCTACATGTGAGTTTGTGAGTGGCTAAAATTGAGAGGGGAGGGGGGCAGGGAGGGCTTTTGCATAGCCAGACCGGGCCCAGATTTAAATGGGACCTCGCCCCAATATGTCTGTGTTACTCAAAACCAGAGGTCTTCAAACTTGGCCGCTTTAAGACTTGTGGACTTCAACTCCCAGAATTCTCCAGCCAGCTATGCATAGCTGGCTGGAGA
>JANHFM010004707.1:64018-74343 GCA_032468115.1 Grayia smithii | reverse complement strand
CAAGGAATGAAGGCTATGGCTAAGCACATTGATTTGTGCTTACAAAATTGTACGCCGCCCTGAGTCTCCGGAGAAGGGTGGGATATAAGTTGAAATAATTAAAAAAAAAAGTTTCCAATGATTATAACCCAACTCAATTACAGAGTATCATTAGAACCATTAATTTACAGACTACATCACACACACATATTGAAATTGCTACACTATAGATTATATTAAAACAAACTTTGCAACTCATGAGATTGTCTAAGAGATCACTCTCTCATTCACGTATTAAATTACCTTTGTAGCTGTGCAATCTCTTGGCTGATATCATCCAGTTCTTTCACGCCAGTGAATTCCCCTGATCCAACAGAACTTGAGCTGTCCTGTTAGAAAGTAAATATTCCTACTGAAGCAGCCACATCCCATGTCACACCCAGCTTCACGAGCCCATTCATTTTCGACATTTAGTACTTTTCATTCAAGCAGAGGGCAGGTCTCTTGCATTCCCCTTCTACAAATGCACAACTCCAGCCTCTGGCATGTGGAATGGGATACAGCAACTCTTAAATTATGAAAAAACCCAGCTGGCGAACCACGTTGCAGAAAACTAAAATTTCAAGCAGCAGAAATAGCAAAAAGAAAAGAAAAGAAAAGAAAGCCTGACAAGACAAGGATGAAACAGTATAGAAAAGAGAAAAAGACCCCTCACACAATGGATGCCGGCAAAAGAAAACACATCTGAATCAAGATCCACTTTTATCCACTTTGAGCTGCTATTAGGAATCATTTTAAGATGACTCAGGAACAGCAAAACTCCTCCTTTCTCATCAGCCACCACCCCTAACCCTCCACCCTGCCCTCCACATCATGTGGGGAAGCTCCACAAAGCTGCTTAGGTGGAAAAAAAGGTGTTTTGCATGGACAAAGCAAATGCCACCTGAGGTTTGATGGGGAGGGGCTGCGTTCTTCAGAGTGCCCCGTTTACTCACACGACGCATTTCTGTGAGTGTCGAGATCTCAGTTCCTACAGAGGCCAAGTAGCCTGAGAGAGTCTAGAGGAAAAAAGGACAGAGGGGCAGGAGCTCAGGCAATTCTGAGAGAAGTCAGTGAAACAAGAGGACTTGCACAGTCTTCCAACAGAACCAGGGAGAAGAAGAGGAAACAAGAGAAGAGGAGCAGGGACAAGCAAGAGGGTGGGTTCACTTTATCTGGGCCACGGTGATTTTCAGAAACAGCAGTTTGCGAGAGCCAGCTTTTCAACTGCTGACACCTGGCAATGGCCTTCGGACATCATTATATGCGTACTAGGCAACCCATTCTTCTTTCTATATGTAATATGGGCTTATGCCATTTCTCTTCCCCTCAGGAGAGCCTGATGAAGCTGCCACCGCCTCCTCCTCCTCAGCTGATCTGCAGAACTCCCTGCCACTTTGCCGAGGGGGTGGGAAATAAATAGAGCATCAGACCACGAGGAAAACTGAATCTGAGTCACTCATCCTTCTCTTAATAGACCCAGCCATTAAAACATTACAAATATCAGCCTTGGTTCCAGAGCAGCCAATAGCTGCCCGCTCATCAAGGCTTACTGCCAGCTGATTGAGCACAGGGGCCAAAGGGAGGCAGGAAAGAGGATAGGGATACACCCCTCCAATCTTTCTTTCCACCACACAGCCTACAGTTTTCTGGGTCGTGTAGTCGGAAGGTGTGGAGGTCCTGAAGTGGCCACAGCTTTTCTAAAATTTACTCCTACAGGAGTCTGGGCATTCTGTAAATTAAGCCATTCACGGCTTAATGGTTCAATAACTGCTGTCCTATATCTTCCAATTTTTCCCATTTGAAGGTTACAAGCGAACAGACCCAAGACCTTTAGCAGTATATAGATTCAAAACAAAAACATCAGCAGCAAACAGGGCTAGCTTTCTTGCTCCAAATATGGCCTCATGTTTTTTTGCAGCAGGAAGACAAACCATTTCATAGTAAATAGGCTTAAGAACTTTTTCCCTGCAACGAATCACTTGTCAGAGGAAAAGGCAAGCAAGGTCCTTATGAGAGATGTCTATGCTATGAATTCACCTGGACAGGAGTGGTCCTTTCGGAAGGAGGGATCATATCTGGGAGCAGCACCTGTGGTGGGTCAATGCCTTTGCTGACCTTCTGCTGAATGAGGTACATGGCGAGTGCAAACTGATCTTTGTTGAGCTTTCCCATTTGCCTGGTATCAGCCAATGCCCTGCCAGAAAAACAACAACAGAGATTCCACAGACCGCTCAATAGACAATTGCTGTTCAAGAGATTGCGGAGTATCTCAGAAGCTTTCAGCTGATTCCACAGCTTATTGAATCTCAAGACAGCAACTGTGGCACGAACAGCAATGCCACTACTTTCCATAAACCAATAAAATTTTACACAGTGCTTTTGAGTGAAAAACATCATCTCGTACGATTAAAAAAAAAGAGAACAGAAGGAAAATTCATACCATATGTGTGCTAGGAGGTTCTGGGAAAGCCCCGAGTGCATGAAAATATCCTTCACTTCCTGGCCGCTCACAAAGCCATCCAGGTCCAAATCTGTCTTCAGAAATATTTCATCGTAGCGAATCTTGTCAGTCAATGGCACCACCCAGTTTGCAGACGGCTGAATTAAGAACAGAGCCTCTTAGCTGACTGATTTTGCAGATGAAAATGTCATGTAAGAAGTTACAGCCTAGACAAAGCATCCCACTACCAACTTTCTCCAAAGTTACTCGGGCAGAAAAACTGTCCCGCTGTTGGCTGTATGTCACTTCTCCTTCCAGTTTCCCCAGTTTTCCACAGCCTTCACAAATGCAAGTTTATTTACATATTAAGCTTACAGTTTTAACCTACTTTGGTTTCAATTATTCAGAATAAAGGTCCTGAAAAGAGGCTTTTTCACTGTTCAATCCCAGAAACCATCCATCGTGAGCAGTTTGGCAGCATGGCAACTCTCTCCTAAGAAGTTTCTACTAAGTTACACTGATAATGCAGAGTTAAAAAAGACAAGAAAGGCTAGTTGCAGATGGCATCCTCAGAAAGATCTCAAGTGATGGCCAATCTACCAGTCACTTGTGGAAGCACTATATTCAAAGAACACAATTTGCTTCTCAATGCTTTTGTTTGGGAATTCTACGAAAGAAGAGTTTGTCCACTATTTGGAGTTTTCCAGAAAGCCAAGTAGACATTTCTGAAGTAGGATACTGAGTTACATAGATGTAGGATCAAATTTGGCACAAATGTTATATTAAGTATGGAAATCTGTACTGAACTTCTACTCAGATCTATTATACTTACATGCCACACTTATAAAGATCTCCTAGAACAGGGGTATCAAACTTGATTTCATTGAGGGCCACATGAGGGTTATGTTTGACTTTGGGGGGGTGGGGGTGGCCAGCTTGACATCACTCGTATCAGGGGGTGCGTGTGGTGGCCTGAGCACTCTGCCAGTGAAAATGGACTCCTGAACTCTGTTTTCGGCTGGGCCGGCCTCCTGTAATCCTCTACCAGCAAAAACAGAGCTCGGGAGGGCGGCTCTCCCGAGCTCTGTTTTCGCTGGCAGAGGCACCATGGGCCGGTCCTTCACTGTTTCCAGGGCAGTCCCACTGACCAGATCTTGAGTTTGACACCCCTGTCCTAGACACAATCCTTTCTATACATACACACTCCAATTAAAAGCAAAAGGGGGAGGGGGAGGCTCACCTTTGCACAATATGCTCGCATTCTCTGCCAGAGGCTACACCTACCTGTGTTTGCTTCAGGCTGTGTTTAGGGGATAAGCTTCCTGTGCTGTTGAGGCTGTTGACGCTGCCGTGCGACGGAGTGGACCGCAAACTGTCTTTTGGGGGAGGACTGGCTGGAAGAACTGGCACTGCCCCAGGAAAGATTGGCACTTTCTTCCGCTTGGAAGGTGGAACAAGAGATGGGGGCAACACAGAGGGGACGGGTTCCTTCTCAAGGGCACGATAGACCAGGTGCATCGCCTGCAAGGCCCAGAGGGAAAAGACGTCTGCAGAGGGCAACAAGGAGGAGGAGGAGGAGGAGGAAGAGGAGGAGGAGGAGGGGAAGATGGCGGAGAGGTAGTGCCAAGCATGAGAGAGCAGGTCAGGCAAGGGCTGGAGGGAGGGAGGCTGGACTAACAGAGGTGGATAGAACCCTGGGAAAAGGAAAACTAACCAAGGAGTTTGATACTGTGGATTCCTACTGTGATCGGCCTCTTCTATGCAAATGAGGGCTTGGGACATAACCCTGTCCCTGATCCGAAAAGCGAGGCACTCAGGAATCCCCTTCAGTAACATGACAAGAGCAAGCAGAGGGAACTTACCACGGCAAATTCATCTCTGTCGAGGTGCCCATCTTTATCAATATCACTGAGATCCCACACCTATAACCATTTGGACGCAAAGGCAAGGGAAAAAAGGATGTATCAGAAGAGGAGTTAAAGGAATGTTCTTTTTTAAAAAAGACATTTCATTATGGTTTGTCGTGGAAATCCCAGATTTTTTATTCAGCTGGTTAATTCCTTTTGTACCACTCCTCCCACCACCATATGCAAGTCTAATAATTTACCTGACCATAACTTAATTCACAATTTAAAAACTTCAATCACTGATTAGCAACAAAACATCAGGCCAGAAGCATGGTAAGTAGATTTTAAAAGCACACATGCAAAAGAGTGAGAAAGACTAATATTGGAGGAATCTGATTTTGAATGCAGTTCTTTCACCTGAGCGTTTCTCAGTTCCCTCATTCTTTAAGGCAGCAAGATAAATAAATCGGAACCGAACTTTTAAGAGCCCAGATTGCTTGAAATTCTGGGAAGGATCCGATTTTGATGTACCCTAGTACAAATATTTGCCTCAATTGAAAGCACCGGAAGACCAAAGTAATGCACTCAGATCATGTGGATGAGAAAAAAAAAAAGGTAGAATTTTGCTTACCCTTCCCAAGACATCAAGAGGTAGTTTGGAGTTCATCAATACTGGCTTCACTTTATCTCCCGAAAGTAAACCACTGACTGGTAAAAGGCTTTCAAAAATGCCATCAAACTTGGCCCTTTCTTCTACCTACGGTAGTTAAGAAAGAACAGACTAAAATTGGTTTATATTGAGGTATAAGCTGCTGTTTTCCAAAGACTGCAAAACATTACTATCTTGAATTCAGTTTTCTATCTCCATTTTAAGTAATGCTTTTGTATGCGTAAGTAGTAGAGGCTATTAATAAAAAAAATATGTTACATAGCTGTCTTTTCTTCCACAATGAATCCTTTGTGGAAGGAGAAAACGTGAAGCAGGAGGAAAACACAAATAGTTTCAAATGGAAGGTAATATTGCTTGGACTCCCTGTAACATTTTACGAAGAAAGCAGGGTGACTGCATAGTTGAAAGTCTCACCTGGAAGCACCAAAGAAATAATGCTACAGGTAATCCTCATTTAACAACAACCCCAACTGGGACCAGCAACTTGGTCATTAAGCAAAGCAGTTGCTAAGTGAAATTGTGACTATACTTATGATCTTATTTCAGCTTTCCTATACTTTACAGACCTGCAAAAGTCATAAATGGAAGGATGGGTTGCAAAGTTATTTTTTCATCATTAGTGTAACTGTAAATATTTTCTAATTGAGGCAGTCACTAAATGAGGACTAACTATAAAGAATGTTTGCGAGTTCCCTGAAATTATTGTTAAGATTTTGTAAACGTTGCATACATTCTTTGGTAAATATTGCACATAGGTGGTATTACACAACTAGGAAAATAGTAAATTCAACTTCATGCTGCTTACGGTAATTTACACGAAACTGGTATTAATCATTCAGACTAATAAAAAAATAGAGTTCAATTGAAGCACAAAGTTAAAAAGCTTAATTAAGAAAAGGGTCTCATTACTTGAGAAGCGAGGCCAACTCATATTTTTCTCTTGGACACTTACTCTGACAGCCCAATGAGCATCTGTGGAAGCAAGCAGCAGGGGGCTTGTATTGTCGTGCTGCAACAACAAATAAAATACATCAAAGCACTTCCTATGGTTTTCTTTGAAATACAGAAATACTTTGAGGCAGCCAAGCCTCAAATCATAAAGTTTATCAGCCACATTTAGGAAACCAAAAACTCTTAATTCTATTATCTGTCAGATACCACTTATATTCCCGTCAAAAACAGCCCTTTTCAAGGCAATTATTAACAACTTACAAATTTCGGGGGAGGTAACGTCAAATTTAAGTTGCTGAGAATGACATCGTGACCGCTCTGGGCACAGGCAATTAGCCGCAGCGCAATGAAGAATCCCTGAACGAGACAGAAAAAAGCATGGAGAATGAGGGGAAAAAGGCCCTCTGTTCACAAGTCCAATGTCCACCTTTATTTTCGTGAAAAAGAACATTCTTCAATAGACTGTCTAGCTCTCTTACCAGACTGGTAGATATTCACTGACAGCATTGTCTCGATATTCAGGCAGAACTAGACCTAATTGTGTGTTCCGCTCTTTCAAACAGACATTTGCACTGGAGATGAGGCCCTAGTTTCAACCCAGATTCTTTAGGTTTAGCTATTTCAAAGGAGAAGTTTCAACAGATGGAGGTGGCTTTATCTCAAAATTGATGTACTCACATACCTGTTTATCCAGAAATCCTTTGCCCTCTGGATCTGCTAAATCCCATATCTATGAATATACAAAATTGCATACTGACATCATTCAATTTAAAGCAAAAACCCTTTCAAAATAGAGACAGAAAGTAATCTGCCTCTTCAAATCTGCTCCTCCTAGAGACAGGAAGTGCTGCATCCTATGATGTACTGTTTTCTTCTGCCTTTATTCTTACATACAGCCACAATCATAATTCAGTGAATGAAATGATGGAGACCTAGAGCCCATCAAGCACCTGGAAGGTAGCAGGTACAAAAGAATTTCTCATGCCTTTATCTTTGCTTTAAAGCCGTTATATTTGCTTAGTATCATTCCAGACATATATTTTAAAGACAAAAATTATAAATTGATGAATCACTATGACTCACATATGACAGGGAGAAATTTAGTGTTTAATAATAAATAAAAGCAAGCACTGTTTCTGAACCATGGCAAGTTGAAGATGTGTGGACTTCAATTCCCAGGATTTCCCAGCCCTGGGTGTTGAAGTCCATATATCTTCAAGCTGCCAAAGTTGAGAAACACTGGTAAATAGCATTTATGATGTATTTATTATTACATTTTAATGCCGCCAATCTCCCCTATAAGATGACTCCTAACAGAGGAGAGTTAAGACCTTTCCAATGGATTCTCTTTCATCTTCTTACATTTGTTTTATCTGAAAGCAGCTGCCAAAGCCAGAAAAGCAGCACAAGGTTTCTTCAGGGATTCAGGCAGTCATTTGTGTCAAGTGACTCCAGAGATCGTCTCTGAATAATGTACATTTGCAACTGGTTTCCCTAACATGTATTTTCCGCTGGCGTTAGAACAGAGAAGATGCCTGACTTACTTTCCCCAGGATAGCATCGGTAAGACCAGACTTTTTGAGAAAGAGAGCAGCATCACTGGACCCAACTCTACCAGTGCAAGCTGGATCCACCTGCAAAAAAAATATTAACTCTTCAGCAAACCCCCAAGAGGAAAGGAACGAGTCGCTTTTATCTCACGTCTTCACAATGGGCCAACTCATAAGATGGAGACTACTATATAAATGTTTTGAATAAAATAAATAATCAAACTCTATGTCCTATTCCCCACTGCAATTAGGCTTCTATTAGCTTGTTCTGCTCTTATTGTAAGGTAAAGGTAAAGGTTCCCCTCGCACATATGTGCTAGTCATTCCCAACTCTAGGGGGCGGTGCTCATCTCCGTTTCAAAGCTGAAGTGCCAGAGCTGTCCAAAGACGTCTCCGTGGTCATGTGGCCGGCATGACTAAACGCCAAAGGCGCATGGAATGCTGTTACCTCCACACCAAAAGTGGTCCCTATTTTTGCAATCTACTTGCATTTTTCACGTCCTTTCAAACTGCTAGGTTGGCAGAAGCTGGGACAAGTAACCAGAGCTCACCCCATTATGAGGCACTAGGGATTCGAACCGCTGAACTGCCAACCTTTTGATCAACAAGCTCAGCATCTTAGACACTGAGCCACCACATCCCTTTTCTTTATTGTTATAGCAACTATAAAACCCCTTTTCTATGTCCCTGAAGTTCTTGCTGTCATCTGTTTGGAAAAAATACCCTAGCAATTCTAATGTATAGAAGATAGTCTGTGAGCAATCATTTTGATCCAACCACATCCACTTATGTCAGGCGTCATTCACTACACAGGTGAAATTTATTTACATTCTCAGATGTTGACTATACTGTCATACTGACAAGGTCTAACATTGGTTTTATTTGTTGAAATGAGTTCTGGAACACTGCTGTACTCAAACCTGCAGATGAAATATAAAGAAACTGACATTTAAAGCAGATTCCTTTTTATTATTTAGTAGCTTACCAACAACATAACCTTTGCTTTGCTAGAGATAGAAGATCCTGAAACAATAGGTTTTTATTGGTTTCATCTCCTGTAAATGTCATCTAAGGTTTTCTTGTAAATGGGTATTTGTGTGTGTGTGTGTATGCATACTGTATATGTATTACCACAGTACAGATTTTTGATAACACACTTCTGCTTCTACTAGGCTTATACATAATTTTGTTTTCCATGCAGTATAGTACTTTTCTCAAGAAAAGAAGCAAAAAGCAAGGGCATAGTAGGGCTGTATTATAAAGAAGGAGGAAGTGGTGATGATAGTGTTATGTGAGCATTTTCAGGATTCCCAGGGTTGTGTTCACACTGTTATTTGTATTTCATTGCAGGGTGGGGGGGTATTTGATTTCTCAATATAGTATAATCAATGGATTTCAAATCTTCATTTTATTATGACATTTCCTGTTGCAGAAATGTGGTTTTTTTTTAAGACTTGGGAATTTCATCTTTGATGGGCAAGAACAATCTGCAAAAATATAGTGGTGATAGTAGCATTTCAGGCTAAAATATTTAGGCTCTACTCTCACTGCACTTTTTAAATACCATAATAAACTATTCATATGTCCACATAATCTGTCTGAAGTATGATCTGACTCAGGGGTAGGTTCTACTTACCTTTACTACCGGTTCTCTTCCTACATGCGCACACAAGCGATTTGCGCGCACACGCTGGCTTCACTCGCACACGTGCCTAAAGCGCGCTACCGCGCATGCACTGTAACTTTTTTCAAGGAAAAACCTGGAAACTATTTTTGGGGGTTTTACCCAAAAAACGTAACTTCGGGCGCGCGGGTGGGCCCGGGTCTGGGCATCAGAGAACCGGTTCAGTGATGTCATAACGTCACCGCTACCGGATCGCGCGAACCGGACCGAATTGGGAGCAACCCACCACTGATCTGACTTGTCCTTTTCCCAACTTTGTTGATGCTTACCAATACTTTTGTTTGGGTGGAAAATGGGTGATTCCTAGGACTGAAGGAATTATTCTATAATAGGTTAGAGGATTAATCTATCTGGTTCAGGACTATGGCAATGACTGGCATTAACTTTACAAATGTAAAGAGAGGAGCGTTGCCAACTCTGAAAAACCTACCTGAAAAACCAGAAATAGAACCTTTTTACATACATCATTGGTAGAAAGAGCATACTTTGACCAAGGATTGTTCTCTAGCAGCAACACAGTGGAATTCTCTCAAGGGCAACACAAAGAATGATTTACTTGTGGCATTCAAGGATATGGGCACCATGGTGGATTAGAGGTTAAGACACTGGACTTGTTAGCTGTAAAGCCGACAGCTTGTGTTGAAGACCCTAGCGCCATGTGACTGGGTGAGTTCCCATCCTTGCCTCAGCTCCTGACAAACTAGCAGTTTGAAAGCATGCAAATGCAAGTAGATAAAAAGGTACCACTTTGGTGGGAAAGAAACAGCGTTCCGTGACATCATGTTGGCCACATGACCAAGGAAATATCTCCGGACAGCATTAGCTCAATGACCTTGAAACGGAGATGAACATCACCTCCTATAGTTGGCAACAATTATAGGAGACTAGCAAATCTGCAGGGTTTTACCTTTACCTTTACTCAAGGATATCTATGGAGATTCTCAGTCATCCAGGTCATGGTTGCCCCAAAGGTGCTTTTTTCAAGAGATAACTGTACTGTCGTGGTTTTTCTTTGAAGACGTTTCACTTCTCCAATTGACTCTTGAAAAAAACACCTTTGGGTTTATTCAAGGATGTTCCACTAAAGCAGTGGTTCTCAACCTTCCTAATGCCGCGACCCTTTAATACAGTTCCTCATGTTGTGATGACCCCCAACCATAAA